>JAOTOM010002380.1:0-100556 GCA_034440615.1 Ashinkailepas kermadecensis
TTGGCTGCAGTGCAGCTGCAGTGCGGCTGCAGTATGGCCGGTGGTTGGCTGCAGCATGGCCGGCGGTTGGATGCAGTGTGGCCGGCGTTTGGCTGCAGTGTGGCCGGCGGTTGGCTGCAGTGTGGCTGGCGGCTGGCTGCAGTGCGGCTGCAGTGTGGCCGGCGGTTGGCTGCAGTGTGGCCGGCGGTTGGCTGCAGTGTGGCCGGCGGCTGGCTGCAGTGTGGCTGCAGTGTGGCCGGCGGCTGGCTGCAGTGTGGCCAGCGGCTGGCGTGCGGCCGCGTTGCAGTGTGGCTGCAGTGTGGCCGGCGGTTGGCTGCAGTGTGGCCGGTGGTTGGCTGCAGTGTGGCCGGCGTTTGGCTGCAGTGTGGCCGGCGGTTGGCTGCAGTGTGACTGGCGGCTGGCTGCAATGCGGCTGCAGTGTGGCCGGTGGGTGGCTGTAGTGTGGCCGGCGGCTGGCTGCAGTGTGACTGCAGTGTGGCCAGCGGTTGGCTGCAGTGTGGCCGGCGTTTGGCTGCAGTGTGGCCGGCGGCTGGCTGCAGTGTGGCCGGCGGCTGGCTGCAGTGTGGCCGGCGGCTGGCTGCAGTGTGGCCGGTGGCTGTCTGCAGTGTGGCTGCAGTGTGGCCAGCGGTTGGCTGCAGTGTGGCCGGTGGTTGGCTGCAGTGTGGCCGGCGTTTGGCTGCAGTGTGGCCGGCGGTTGGCTGCAGTGTGGCCGGTGGGTGGCTGCAGTGTGGCCGGCGGCTGACTGCAGTGTGACTGCAGTGTGGCCGGCGGCTGGCTGCAGTATGACTGCAGTGTGGCCAGCGGTTGGCTGCAGTACGGTGCGGCCGCCAGTGAGTGGCGGCCACCGCAGGCTGCCAGCGACGGCGGCGGCGGCGGCGGCGGTGACAGAGCTGGCGAGGCTGGTCACATACCGGGCCGAGCCGGACTCACCGTTCTCCCGGCCCGCCTCCGCCGCCGCCAGCCGATGGCCGGCCGTGACTCTCGCTGTCACGCACCGTGACGCCAAAACAAGGTGTCATCGCACCGTCACGCTGTCGTGCCATCACACCGTCAGGCGGCGACATTGGTATGCCCTCGCGCCTTATAACTGGCATACCATCACATACCGCGACACCGTCACATCGTCACACTTATGCTGTCACACCGTCACACCGTCACACTTATGCTATTGCACCGTCACACCGTCACATCATCATACTGTTATACTCTCACACCGTCACACCGTCACACCGTCATACCGTCACATCGTCACATCGTCACATCGTCACATCGTCACATTGTCACATCGTCACGTTGTCACATCGTCACATCGTCACATCGTCACATCGTCACATGTCACGTCGTCACGTCGTCACATCGTCACATCGTCACATCGTCACATCGTCACATCGTCACATCGTCACATCGTCACATCGTCACGTTGTCACATCGTCACATCGTCACATCGTCACATCGTCACACCGTCACATCGCCACATCGTCACATCGTCACATCGTCACATCGTCACATCGTCACATGCGTGACACAGTTGCACTGTAGCCACCATGTCGTGGCGTGGGGTTGCTATTCAGTCACATCACCACGCCGTTACAGTTACATCCGTCCATGGACATATGCTACATCGTCGCACTCACTCATGCCGTGACATTGTCGTCACATCGTCACGTCATCGTCACATCGTCACATCGTCACATCGTCACATCACCACGCCGTCACAGTCACATTGGTATGCCGTCACACCACCATGCCGTGACATTGCTACATCGACACACCGTCACACCGTCTACGGCGCAGGGGAGCCGCAACGACGCCCTATCGCAGCGCAGGCGATCCAGTTCAGAAAAGGTGTCAAAATGAGCCCATTGATGATCGTACGCTTTGATGGTGTTATCATACGATGGCGTACTTGCGGCATGTTTCGCCGACCAGCTAGCCACCCAGCCAGCTCAGGTGACTCGGGACAATTGTTTAACTTAGGCGACTGTGACAGCCTGGTGTTGACTGTAAAGCACGCGACGTCGCAGTATGTCTGGAGGCGGAGAGCGGTAAGCCAGTTGCTACTTCTGTCAGCCGCGGTGAATGGTGGTTGCCATGGCAACATCAAGTGTTCTCTCATCGCAGAAGTACAAGAAGCTAAATAGCATAAGCATCTAGCTTATTGATGCAATGCTAAGCATCTTTATGCAATGCACATTTGTGAACGCGTAATCTTTAAACGGGGAGAGAGAGAGAGAGAGAGAGAGAGAGAGAGAGAGAGAGAGAGAGAGAGAGAGAGAGAGAGAGAGAGGGAGAGAGAGAGGGGGGGGGGGGGGGGGGGGGGGGGGGGGGGGGGGGGGGGGAAAAAAATAAATAAAGAAAAAGGGTGAGGGGTGGAGAGTAGGCGAGAGGGAGGAAAAGGAAGAAAGAAGCAGTTATTGGTCTTGGTCATGAGTTGCGATTGACTAGTACCGTAGGCTTTGTTGCAAATATAGTCACTAGTAGTACGATCAACTGTCCAGTATAAAGCATTCATGAAGCTTTTTAGTGCTATTCTATGCTGCATTATGCTACGCTAACAATGCTAGCAATGAGAAAGAATACGGAGGCAATAAAATACAACATCTAATTTTAATAGAAAGCCAAGCATCGCATGAAGCATGACATAAAACAAGAATACAAGGAATGCTTTCGGGTTGCCATGACCTTCCACTTTCAGCAACATGCCTGTCACTTCTCAATCAGCGACAGTTCATTTAGTTGAGACATAGCGGCGCGATAACCTCGCTCGCAGCCTTCACAACTACATTCGCTTAACCTTTGACCTTTCCGAAAGGCGATGGCGCCAGTGATGACCGGCTCCAACATCAATAACCAATTTCCACCAGGGCACATTTTTGTGTCAGCTGACCGGTCATTGAGTGAGTGGCCACACAGGGCGACCGGCGTGAGCGAGACGTTTGTGACGGGTGCTGAAGACCCGCTGGACGCCCTCTGCACGGCTGCAGCCCTGCCCAGCTGGGCAAGATACAGCCGCGTGGCTCCGAGCCAGTGCCAGTGCCAGCGTCTGCCGCACCGCCGATGCCAGCGGCAGCCAACTCGACAAACGTCCCTGACCAACCGCGACGGTCACTCTGTAGTGTGCCTGAGTAATCGCGACGGTCACTCTGTAGCGTGCCTGAGTAATCGCGACGGCCACTCTGTACCGTGCCTGAGTAGCAGGGACGGTCACTCTGAAGGTCAGGCAGTAACTCTGTAGGTCTGAGTAGCCACGACGGGCACTCTGTACCGTGCCTGAGTAGCAGGGACGGTCACTCTGTAGCGACGGTGCGCACGTGACCCCGCTGTACCGTGCCTCAGTAGCAGCAACGTCCTTAGTAGCAGGGACGGTCACTCTGTAGCGTGACTGAGTAGCAGCAACGGTCACTCTAGACGTGACCCCGGCAGTAACTCTGTAGCACGACGGGTCTGTACCGTGCCTGAGTAGCAGGGACGGTCAGCGTGACTGAGTAGCAGCAACGTCTCTGAAGCGTCCCTACGTGACCCCGGCAGTAACTCTGTAGCGTCCCTGAGTAGCCACGACGGGCACTCTGTACCGTGTGGGGTCACTCTGAGCGTGCGTGAGTAGCAGCGACGGTCACTCTGTAGCGTGCCTGAGTAGCAGGCGACGGTCACTCTGTAGCGTGACTGAGTAGCAGCAACGGTACTTTGAAGCGTCCCTACGTGACCCCGGCAGTAACTCTGTAGCGTGCCTGAGTAATCGCGACGGGCACTCTGTACCGTGCCTGAGTAGCAGCGACGGTCACTCTGTAGCGTGCCTGAGTAGCAGCAACGGTCACTCTGAAGCGTCCCTACGTGACCCCGGCAGTAACTCTGTAGCGTCCCTGAGTAGCCACGACGGGCACTCTGTACCGTGCCTGAGTAGCAGCGACGGTCACTCTGTAGCGTGCCTGAGTAGCAGCGACGGTCACTCTGTAGCGTCCCTACGTGACCCCGGCAGTAACTCTGTAGCGTGCCTCAGTAGCAGCGATGGTCACTCTGTAGCGTCCCTACGTGACCCCGGCAGTAGCTCTGTAGCGTTCCTGAGTAGCCACGACGGTCACTCTGTAGCGTCCCTACGTGACCCTGGCAGCAACCCTGTAGCGCCCCTGAGTAACTCCGACAGTAATTCAGCAGCGTCCCTACGTCACCCCGTAGCGCACCGTTGTTTTTGTTTGCTTGTTTATGGTTGTATATGCAATCTACATCATCTTCTTCAAAATGTGTTCCCACAATGCAAGGAAAAACAAGCCTTCTAGCAGAAAACAATTATTTTTGCATTGGTAGGCCTGCATAGTTAACAGCAACATTCTACAATAAAGTACCTCTTAATATACACGGTTTAATACCTACTGTCCTAATGAAAAGAAAACAGCAACTTATAATCATCAACAGGAATTCATTCATTGATCTTTGAATTATCTACAACATATTGCACACCATATGCAAATGTAATGTTTTTCACATTATGCTATTCCATTCACAATTCAAAACTGAACGTTCTTCAGCTGTCAAGTCTTATATTGCATCTTCTGCCACCAATATTCCATATTCAAATTATCTGCCCTATAACCGCTGGTTGCGACTTTTTGGTCTGCATATCGCACTTATTGATACATAGAAGATTTGGTGTCAGCTGCAAAAGTTAGAACTAAAGTAATTAATCATTAATGGATGAATTGACAAAAGAACAACATCGGAACAGCACCATACATTGCAGAAAGCAATGACTACGAGATTCCAACAGACGCAGCCAACCTGCTCCCTTTATTAATGATACCTCCAATCAATGTCGGTTAATGGGTTTTAGGTGCCTGAAAAAAACACAAGCAGTTCGTTTAATCATTTTCTTGCTCTTTCTCCTTTTTTGACATATTCTATGCCACAGGTAAGGAATGCAAACGTATTAGTCAATGTTAAATTTAGCATTTTAACTAGTAGCCAAAACGAGGTAGCACGACTTGTAAGGAAGAAAATCAAAGTCAAACGGCTTATACACGGCAATTAATGGGTTATTAAAAATGGATGTAGTGAATATATCCGGAGGTTAGCAGTTTCATATATTAAATTAGGCAATTGTAGAGATTGGAGAATGTCGTATTATATGTATTGCAACTGCATGACGTTTTACTTCTACATCCTGTAAGATCGTCGCTGGTCATATTTACCTTTCAACAGAAACCTAGTCGGAATGCTTGCTGTGATGTGCGCTGTATGATCACATCTGCTCGATGCGCCCACAAATATCAAATATCCAACCAACGAATGTTTGCTGTGGTGGTTTTATGAAGCAGAGTCCTATGCTAAGCAGAGTTTTTGAAAGGGAATCCTGGACGCATCACTCGATCCAAGAATTGTAGGTAAACGACAGAATTTTGACCGACAGACTCACTCCGAAAATGTATTTTAAATATAAGCTTCAATGATTGGAAACGATTCATGTTGGTTGGTTATTTGCGCTTTTGGGAGCATCGACGGTATAGCATAGAAATTCACAGAAATCGCAATGCATAAGTGCAGTCCTTCACCAGCTGATTGCCGCATTCTGAAGCTTTTCCTCCACCAGCTGATTATCGCATTCTGCAGCTTTTCCTTCACTAGCTGATTATCGCATTCTGCAACTTTTCAGTCACCTTTTTTTAATGATGCTCATGCATTTCTTGTAATGGCTACATGAAGAACGAATTGGCATTAAAATCAATATCTGGCGCTTTTTCAAGTACGTTGATGTGGAATGTGCATGAACGCTGTGCATTGTGTGCATGAATGGTTACTTGATGCATTAATTATGTCAGCCAGCTTACAATTATCACGGAACGAGCCAAAATCAAAGTTTGTTAGTTAAAGAGGAAAGCGATGCAGCACACGGTAGCAAGTGAGGACCTTTATATGATTTTATGGTATATTATCATGAAGTTTGAAGGCTGAGGAATATTACAGTTTGGAATTCTGACTCTAGTAGTGATAGTGATAGTGATACAACATGATTATTGGACACAGGGTATAACATTTTGCGAATTATTGAACAGTGAATTATTCAATGCTCGGTAGTCAAATTTTGTTGTTCCTTTGATTGAGCATGGCAAGTAATGGGTATTTCCCTATGCATTTTAGGACATGTTTTTGCAGTATCATGTTGTTGCTATTAATGCTTGCCAATACAAAAAGAAAGTCTTGATAAGAGGCTAATTTTCAATTCATGTCCTCGCAATGAACAAGGTTTTGGAATATGATGCGAATTGCCTGTCGGACTTCAACATAGCGCAGAAAAGGTCAGTGGTACTACTTTATATGCAAACCGACACGTAATACAAAACCGGTCTTTCAACCGGGTTTCAGTGAACTTTGACCCGGTCTCCAACCGGGCTTGGTCACACCAGACCGGACAGGCATGAGCTTCGGTCCAACATTCTTTTGGGGGCATTAGCCACCTCTAGTAAGCTTCCTTGCTGTTCGAACAAGTGAGCGAATCGGTCAACTGAACTAATAAGCTGACACGGCAAAGTGGTACCTCCCAGCCATATCAGTGAGGACACCCAACTAATAAGCTGACACGACCAAGTGGCAACTCGCAGCCATATCAGTGAGGACAGCTCCACCATATGCATACGTGGCAGCTTTGACTCGGATGGAAGAGGACATGATTTGCTTTGCTTGGTGGTCCACTCTTCCTGCACCTCACATAAGACCGAACATGACGCAGCCCACTATGTCTCTTCCTCAGAGCATTGTGGCTAATAATTCATTTGGTCATGGCTGAAACTAGACCAATTCCCGATATGGTCAGAGTATCCGGTGAATTTCAAGCGGTCCCGGTTGAGCACGGAGCAGCCAAGTGTTGCAGTGAATCTCAAGCTAATATCTTTAGACCTTCTTTAGACTCATCATGATCACGTAGACCAAGTGAGAACAAACTTTAAATGGCGGACTGGTAAACTGGTGAACGGACTAACCCGACACGGTAACACGAGCCCCACACCGTACAACGAGCCCCCCACGGCAACACGAGCCACCGACACGGTAACAAGAGCCCCGCACGGTAACACGAGCCCGGCACAGTAGGTAACACGATCACAATCGATGCCTCAATGCGGCCAGAAGACTCAAAACATGCCCTCTAGAAACCGAATAAACAAGGAAACTTCGCACAAGGGCGCAACTAACCAAAATGTAAAATTTCGATGCTCTAATAGAAGCATGGATACTCGCAGCTTCAGTAAAAATGATTTTCTGACATAATATTGCAGTTGCCTTGGCATCAATATTTCTTCAGTCGAGATCGAAATGTCAACACTGGATCAAGCACACTCATGTTTCAGCTTAGCACTTCTATGCATTGTGTGTCCTGTCATGTTGTCTCCATGCATACACAAGCCGATCAATAAGTTCATGCATTCACACTCACGCGCACTCATGCACACATTCGTAAAATTGTGCCTTCGTGCAATGCGATTTATATGTTCATGCATTGATGCAATTAACAGTTCCGTGTATCCGCATTTGTCATCTTTTGATGTTTCCAAAGTTAGGAATGTGATGATGATGAGTAAAAGGGTTCGTTTTCTCTGGCTTAATGTATACGACACAATATATACTTCTGTTGAAAGGTGCATGTGAAAAGGCTTAATGCAACAGAAAACTAGCTGATGCACAGTAATGGGCACGACTGGCATATTCTTGTATCGATAATTATGCGAAATACATGTTCAGAACATATGGCTTCGAGTTGTTTTATGCCAGCCATCTTCCGGGGCTCGATCTTTCCACTGGCAGAAAGACACGTTTCAGCAAGAAAACAGCTGCTGGCCTAACCGAGGAAAAACAGTCCGTGTTTCCTCAGATTCGAACGCACACCAGCTAAGGACCGTGACGCACTCAGCTCAACAGCTACACTGAACACAACAGAGAAGGTGACCGTCGCCAGCCATGCCGAGTTGGCTTGGGGCAGCTGCCGCCCTGAGCGGCAGCTTTCCCAAGCGGCGTAGGTTGCCGAGCAACAACCTACGGCCATTAAAGAGCGTTCCGCGCGGCGCTCAGGCCGCAAACAAGGGCAACGTCGACCGCTCACAGCCGCGCTCCCAGCTGGCCAGACGCACCGCTCGGTATCAACAGCGGTTTTACCACACAAACAGTGCGTCACCGTAAGCAAACAGGAGGTGAACATGATCGCCGGTTGAGTGCCGGTGCAGCCGGCCGGCGAGCGGGCTGACTGGCCGCGCGGCGTGCTGCCCTCACCTGTCGCCGGTCCCCGTCGGACCGCAGTCGCGCCGCGCGCCGCACACAGAGCCGCCTTTCGCGCGCACGCTCGCCGTTCTTTTCGACACTGGAACAACGCTCAAAAATCCTGCCAACACGCCTATAAATAGTGCTGTCGCAGCGGCGGCGGCGGCCAGACTAGATGTCGCTGGCGTCGGCGGCGGCGGCGCCGACACGCAGGCCGACGCACCCCACCTGACCGCGCCGCGGCGACACCTGCCGGCGGCGCCGACCGACGCTGCCGGCCGCCGGCCGACGCGCAGCCCGCCGGCCACCGCCAGCGCAATCGCGGCGGCTGAGCGGCGAGTGAGCAGCGACGGCCGCAGGGCATCTGCACGGACGTGAGGAGGGTCTGCCGCCACGCCCATCCAGCTCCGGGACACCCATAGCGCAGCAAAAGCTGCAGGGACTGGTGGTGGCTGTGGGATGGTGAAGAGTCGATGGCACTAGCGAATGCATAGCTTACATAGCTCTGATTGTGTTCGAACCCGGATGATTGGTATGGCACGCTGCATCTATGATCATTGTCCAGGGCCGGCGGCATAATTTCTGACCGCTCCTGACTCAGACGCCTGTCCAGTGACAACTCTGCAATGGCGGCCTCGGTACGAGCGCAGTGGCAGTTGGTGGGGTGGCTAAAGTAGCATCTGTAGGAGAGAGGCTACAAGGGTAGCGACTCGAGACGCATATAGGAGCAGCCAGGAAGGCTGCAGATATGGCTATGAGAATTGTTGCCGTAGCTGCTGCAAGGCTTGCTGCAGGGACAGCGGCGGGACTGCTCCATGGGCGGCTGCAGAAGCAAGTGCATAGGCAGCTGCAAACTTCCTCTACACTTGTCACCACTTCAAGGCAGGACGGTGCAGGTAGGGCTGCAGGAGGGGCTACAGCGGTGCTGGAATAAGCAACTGCTGGCGTGCTGGCGAATAAGAGTTGGCTCATGAATCCACCCCCGACCGGACCGACCAGCACGCCAGGAACTGCGAACGACAACGCGGCAAGTCGCCAGCCCGGGCACGGTCATGCCAAGCGGCAAAGCGTGTGACCGGTCCGCGGCCGTCCGGCCGGTTACGTGTCGACCACATCAGTGGCGTCGCCAGCCCGGGCGCGGTCATGCCAAGCGGCAAAGCGTGTGACCGGTCCGGCGGCCGTCCGGCCGGTTACGTGTCGACCACATCAGTGGCGTCGCCACGAAATTCTTCCAGGGGAGGGGGGCAAGGTCGAAAGGGGGCCTCCTGTTCCTCGAAAGGGGCCCTCCATTGTGTTAGGGTCTCATATTGTTTTTAGGCTCTTACTATGGTTCGAGAATGGGGAACATGATTTCATATTGGTGTTTTGTTTGTTCTTGGCATGGTGCATCATTTACTCAAAACGCAATAGCACTAATCATTTTAGCTGAAAACTGGGCCATACCAGGGTATAAATAAGTAATATTTGGATAAATACATAAGTGCCAAAACAAACCAACGTCTCAATGCCTTCTCGAATCTTCCCGCTGGCCTCTAGATTGCAGTGAGCTGGCGGGGCTGGTGCTAAGCATATCTTACAGATATCTGCCATTGATCAACCCACTTTTAAGTCCTCCAAGTCTAACTGAATATAGCTAGATTCATCACTACTGTTATTTATTCCCACCAGCTTGATGTCATAAGCAAAGCTTGAACGATCAGTTCTCAGTCCTAGGACGACAATTTCGCAAAGGTGGCAACGAGAAGTGGATTGCATTGGTTTTCTGAGCGCCATCTTAGGAATTTGTTTGTTTTTATAACATTTGGTGCTGGCTGCAAGGCAACTGTCACACGAGCTAAAATATATCCTCAGCGAATAAATTCACGGCAAGAACAAGCATTGAACAGCAATGCATAAATGACAATGCAACAATGTCAGTGCATACATAATCCAACCCTTCAAATTCCACGCCGTCACGCCCATCGTTTTCGCTGTGCTGTACCGTTTTGTAAATGACGTTAAGAAGGTATGGAATCTGGGAAGCTCTAATCATGCAGGCTGTAATAACAGAAAAGAAGTTTGCTGGAAGAAAATGCATTTAAAAACATCATTCATCCCATTTTATATGGGGCATGGATGTTGTATTGTATGCTTGTGAGGGGTAATTTGTCCCCTCAATGTTGGCTTTGCCCCATGGGCGTATGTTTCGGAAAATTATTGAGGGACCAGTGGCGTACCTATATTTGCGTCAAGCAGGAGGGGGCAAACGGATTTTCAGGGGGGGGGGCACCTACGCCCACTAAAAAGTCCTTGGATTTCGACCGCTATTTTGTCAAAAGGGACATTTCGAAATAATATAATTAGTTATCAACAAATTGCCATGTGGAGGGGCCTAATCTACCACTATGGTTTCTGATTGGTCGGTTTTCAACCCTAACTCCACCACCCAGTTCTAAGGTTTTCTTTTGGTATCCCTTGATAAGTTACCTCACACTGTTGAAATTACACCTATACCACAAAACCGGATCGGTATCCCAAAAAATCAAGCTGGAGCCCTCCAAAAAAGGAGGGATTCCAACAAATAAATGTCCGGGTCAGGAAAATGGCTCTGGAGCACCGAACATTTTTTTTCCAGATGCCTTCAAAAATTGCGTATGGCACAGAAAAGCATACCGGACCTCGAAAAATCGAGGTGGGATACAAAAACATGGCGCAAGTGGCTCGAAAAATCAGGCCAGGATTCGGACTTTAAAATAACCCAGAAAAGATCCACAAAAATCGCGTTGAGCCCAGAAAGCTGGCGTTGGGTCTCCGGAACCACGCGCCTGGGTGCGATAAGTCGCGCTGGGACCCAGCAAAAATCGCACCGAAGCCCCAAAATCGTACTGGGGCCCCACAAATGTGCGTCAGAAGCCCCAAATATACACAGCGGGACCCTAAGAGTACAACGGTGCCCGAAAATACAACTAACCCTCCCAAAAAGCGATAGGGCCTTAAAACATGCTTTGCAGCCCTAAATAAACATACCGGGAGCTCTAAAAAAAATACACTGCAAGCTCGCAAGGCGCACAGGGGCCATGAGAACGCACAAGGGCCTGAAAAAAGAGGCTGGGGCCACAAAAGGCAACATGGTTCCAAAACGTACAAAACGACCGGGAGCTAAATAAACACATCGGGATCTTCGAAAACGCTCTCACACGTAAACAAATACTCGGTGCACAAAAAAGCAACAAAGCCCTAACACGAGCAGGGTTTCTAAGATGTATTAGGCCCATAACTTCAATTTAAAATGTATTACCCACCACTTTAAAATACAAAATTTCACAATTTCAGGCATTCCAGTTCATAGCACCCGGTCGCCACGACGGCAACGTCAGTGCACGTGCACACCCATCTTTCGCATTCGGTGCATTCGCCACACTTCGTGCGATGCTATGGTTTCTGCTAGGCCTTCTGCGTTTTGCTAATTGCTGCCACATGATAGACTTGCGCCATATTTGACGTGATGGAATGCTTCGTATGGGCGTTCGCTGCGAAAAGTCGATTGATTAAATTCGATCATTAGTTTCCTACTTCCCACATTTCTGGTAGTTATGAAATGCGGTTTCCGCTGAGCTTTGATGCACTTCATATCTTTGCTGCTATCCTCCCAGATTGGCTACCGAACCGAGGCCCTGCCTCAGCGTTCTTTTTTGGACCCGTTGCGTCTTTCTTGGTCTATGATTGTGTATTATGGCTCCAATCCATTTTTGTTAGGGACCTAAAACACGAAACCCCTGCTCGTTTTAGGGTTTGTTGCATTTTTGTGCACCGATGATTTTTTTGACGTGTCAGGGCGTTTTCGAAGATCCCGATGTGTTTATTTAGCGCCCGGTCTTTTTGTTTGTTTTGGAACCATGTTGCCTTTTGCGGCCCAGCCACTTTTTCAGGCTCTTGTGCGTTATCATGACCCCTGTGTACCTTGAGAGCTTCCGGTGTATTTTTTAGACCTCCCGGTATGTATATTTATGGCTGCAACGCATGTGTTAAGGCCCTGTCGCTTTTTGTGAGACTCTGTGCGCTTTGGAGGGCCAGTTGTATTTTCGGTCCCCGTTGTGCTCTTAGGGTCCCGATGTGTTTATTTTGGGCTTCTGACGCACACTTGTGGGGCCCCAGTACAATTTTGGGGTTTCGGTACGATGTTTCTAGGTCCCAGAGCGACTTATCGCGCCCAGGCGCGTGGTTCCGGAGACCCAACCCCAGCTTTCTGGGCTCAATACGATTTTTGTGAATATTTTCTGATTTTTAAAAAAGTCCGAATCCTGGCCTGATTTCTCGAGCCCTTGGCGCGATGTTTTTGTATCCCACCTCGATTGTTCGAGATCCGGTTTGCTTTTCGGTGCCGTACGCAATTTGTGAAGGCATCTGATAACATGTTCGGTGCTCCAGAGCCATTTCTTTAACCTGGGCATTTAGTTGTTGGAATCCCTCCTTATTTTGGAGGGCTCCAGCTTGATTTTTTTCGGATACCGATCCGGTGTTTGTGGTCACACTGTGCTTACGTGTGGCCCTAGACGCCGCCAATTTTTGAGAGCCTCGACGGGACTACCGATGGGAATTGTGGGTCCCGAGCGCGATATTTGGGGGCCCGGTTCGAGTTTGTGGGACGCGTTGTATTTAGCTGTGGCCCCAACGCGATTTTGGCGGTTCCTGTTGCAATGTTCCGGGCCTCGGAGCGAGTTTTCCGGGGCTCGCCGTATTTATTTGGAGACCCATACGCGAATTCTGGTGGACCGACGTGAATTCTTGGTGGCCCCAGCGCGATTTTTGAGGCCCCGGCACGATTCTTGGGAGCTTATCCCTCTCAGGATGGAGGGGGCATTTGCCCCTTTGATGTAGCACTGCGGCCACTGAAGGAGTTTTTTTTTGTCCCAGAGTGACATTCCGGTTAAGGATTTATTTTTTGGGCAGCTGCAACTTTTAGGACCCCGGCGCGACCTTCTGGGCCTCTAGTGTGATTTTCAAGGGCTGCGACGCGACTTTTTTTAGTCCAATGTGATCTTTCGGGCCCCGACGTCATTTCCTTGGATCCCTAGCGCGAGCTATAGCGGCCTCGACACTTTTTGGGGGTCCAATGCGTTTTGGGGACTTTTGGCGTCATTGTTGGGCCCCCAGAGTGATTATCCATGTCCGGATTGTTTTTCGTTGCTCCGGCTTCATTTGTTTTGGTCCCAATGAGACTGTTGGGGCACGGTACGACCTGTCGTGCTCCTGGCATGACTTTCGTGGTCCGGGCGTGAATTTTTGTTACCCCAGGCTCAGCGTAATTTGCGGGGGCCCCGGCCGGATCTTTTGGGGCCCATATTGTGATTTCAAAGTACCCAGACACGACTCCTACTATTTCTTAGGATTTCTTCTTGCAAATTATAGGCCTCCTGTCGCGTCTTAAGGGTCTCGTCTCATTTCCTAGAGCCTTTTTACCGGTTTTCGACGTCTCCTTGTGTGTCCTACCCTCCTCCATATTCAATGGTCCTCTCCCGTCTTGGAGGGCCTCCTCTTGCATTCTGGGGCCCCTTTAATATGGCATGGGGCTTCCTCTCATCTTCGAGGGGAATTCTCTGCCAAATTAGGGGCCTCTTGCCACGCCTCGTGGGCCTCCTCCTTTTTCCTGGGAAAGCCTTACCCGTCTTGAGGGATCTTCAATTTTGGAAACCTCACCTCCTTCCATACCTGCTACCACTCCCACCGCCTCCTCTGCCAAATTACTGGCAACCTTTCCTATCTTAATGGCCTTGTTATTTCCAGGGGACCTTCTTAGCCGTCTTCGAGCCTTCTTTTCCGCCTGGGAGCCATCTCTCTTATCCAATGGCCTTTCTCTCCTATTTTAGGGGCCTCCTCGTTCATCATAGGGTCTCATTTCCAATCTTGTGTCGTTCTCTTCCGAATTAGGTGCCTCCTGCCACGTCTCTGGATCATCCTTTTCTATCTCGGTGGAACCTCACCCGTTTGGGGCCTGCTTTTGTGTCTCCGAAGCCTCATCTCATATCCACTGGCTTCCTGTTCCGTCTTAGGGCCTCCTCTCATATTCTGGGGCCTCCTTTCCTGTGTTGGGGCCTCCTTTGCAATCCTGGTTTCCTCCGTGCCATTTTTGACACTCTCTTGATTTCTGGGGACTCCTACCCTCTCCTAGGTGACTCCTTTTTCAAATTAGGGGCCTCCTCTCACGTCACGGGGGCCTCCTTATCTGTGTTTGGAGCCTCATTATCCTCTTAGCAGGGTGCTTTTACGTCCTAGTCCTAGATCTTCTCTTCTAGGGTCCTCCTCTTCCAAAATATGGGCCTAATCTGGCTGGTCTCGGTGGCCTTCTCTCATTCCTGCGGATACCTTCTTACCCGTCTTGGGGCCCCTATTGCGTCCGGAGAAATCTCCCCTATCATGTCTTAATTTTATATTGCAGGGGCATCCTCTTCCGTCTTGGGGGCCTCGTTTTCCAAATGAAGAATATCCTGCCACCCATCGGAAGCCTTTTCGTCTAACCTGGGTGGCTTCTTGCCCGTCTAGGTGGCATCCTTTCCGTCCTGAGGGCCTCCTTTTCGTGCTGGGGGCCTCCTTTTCGTCCTGGGGCCTTCTTTTCGTCCTGGGGATCTCATCCCAATCTCTGTTCTACGTCTTGGGGGCCTCCTTTTCGTCCTTGGGTGCATCCTTTTCGTCCTGGGGGCCTCCTTTTTGTCCTGGGGGCCTCCTTTTAGTCCTGGGCCCCTTTTCGTCCTGGGGGGCCTCCTCCCAATCTCTGTTCTATGTCTTGGGGCTTCCTTTTCGTCCTGGGGGCCTCCTTTTCGTCCTGGGCCTCCTTTTCGTTCTGGGGGCCTCCTCCCAATCTCTGTTCTACGTCTTGGGGTCTCCTTTTCGTCCTTGGGTGCATCCTATTCGTTCTGTGGGTCTCCTTTCCGTCATGGGGGGCCTCCTTTTAGTCCTGGGGGCCTCCTCCCAATCTCTGTTGTACGTCTTGGGGGCCTCCTTTGCGTCCTGGGGGCATCCTTTTCGTCCTGGGGGCCTCCCTTTCGTCTGGGGGCCACCTCCCAATCACTGTTCTACGTCTTGGGGTCTCCTTTTCGTCCTTGGGTGCATCCTTTTCGTCCTGAGGGCCTCTTTTCGTCCTGGAGGCCTCTTTTTTCGTCCTGGGGGCCCCCTTTTCGTCCTGGGGCCTCCTCCCAATCTCTGTTCTACGTCTTGGGGCCTCCTTTTTGTCCTGGGGGCCTCCTCCTAATCTCTGTTCTACGTCTTGGGGGCCTCCTTTTCGTCCTTGGGCCTCTTTTTAGTCCTGGGGGCCCCCTCCTAATCTCTGTTCTACGTCTTGGGGCCTCTTTGCGTTCTGGGGGCCTCCTTTTCGTCCTGGAGGCCACCTCCCAATCTCTGTTCTACGTCTTAGGGGCCTCCTTTTCGTCCTGGGGCCACCTTTTCGTCCTGGGGGCCTCCTTTTCGTCCTGGGGACCTCTTTTTCGTCCTGGGGGCCTCCTTTTCGTCATAGGGGCCACCTCCCAATCTCTGTTCTACGTCTTAGGGACCTCCTTTTCGTCCTGGGGGCCTCCTTTTCGTCCTGGGAACCTCATCTCAATCTCTGTTCTACGTCTTGTGGGCCTCCTTTTCGTCCTTGGGTGCATCCTTTTCGCCCTGGGGCCTCATTTTCGTCCTGGGAGCCTCATTTTCGTCCTGGGGGCCCCTTTTTCGTCCTGGGGGCCTCCTCCCAATCTCTGTTCTACGTCTTGGGGCCTCCTTTTCGTCCTGGGGTCTCTTTTCGTCCTGGGGGAGTCCTTTTCGTCTTGGGGGCCTCCTCGCAATCTCTGTTCTATGTCTTGAGGCCTCCTTTTCGTCATGGGGGGCCTCCTTTTCGTCATGGGGCCTCCTTTTCGTCCTGGGGCCTCCTTCCAATCTCTGTTCTACGTCTCTTATAGAGACCTGATTATATTTCCTGGGGGCCTCGTCAGTCTTGAGGCCTCATTGACAGCATGATCTTCTGTCCCGTCGGCCTCCTTGCTCACCTTTTTTGGTGTGCATTTGCGGATAGGGTCCCCCTCAAATTTCAGCCCCCCCAGTTTCACGGCAGGGGGGGGCGATTGCCCCCGCTGCTCCCCCGGTGACGACGCCCCTGGACCACATGCCATGTCAGTCTGCCGCCACAGATGAAAGACGCGTCAGCCGGCTGGCTGGACAGGCGTCTGAGTCAGGAGCGGTCAGAAATTATGCTGCCGGCTCCGGACTATGATCATAGATGCAGCGTACAGTGCACAATCATCCGAGTTGGAACACGATCAGAGCTATGTAGGACCAGCAGAGAATTAGCAGTGGCAGTAGTGTGCATATTTTATATCTTGTATGAATATTTTCATACAAGCGGCTTAATAGTCGATTCAAGGCAATATACCTCATATATATATATATATATATATATATATATATATATATATATATATATATATATATATATATATATATATTTATATATATATATATATATATATATATATATATATATATATATATATATATATATATATATATATATATATTTTTTTTATATATATATATATATATATATATATATATATATATATATATATATATATATATATATATATATCTATATGTATATGCATGAATATACACACATGCATTTACGAATACATGTTCATGCAAACGATACTTTTGCCATCATCAATGCCCCTCCCGCCCCGCGTCCGACCCCAGTCATGCTCATAATTATCAGCACTAGCAAGATGGCGGTACTCCAGGCATAACGTTTCTTTTCTTGGTGAAGTTTGAAATGCTTGGCTGTTACATTAGCTGTTTCATGTTTAATATGCATATCTAAAACCCTTGGTTTTGATTAAAACAATTGGAAAATATTCATAACCCGCTCATACTCTCCCATTTGCCCCGAACAATGTAACAGAATATAAAATTAAAATGACGTGATGCGATGTGTTTGCTTATTACTGTACGGCGCAGCAACGACAACATTTGACACCACTTGACACTGCCCTCTGACCAGATTTTGTTGCTGCATGAATTGATTATAGATAAGCGTCAGCCATTGCGGGATTTCTTAAACATTCAATCGGAAGGAGTGCAGCAAATTTGTACGCGCGAGACCATGTTGTCGTGGCCAGAGGTGTGCGCACAGTGTACCTATAGGGCAGACCCCATATTCCCACACATGCAACCTGGTGATTGAGTAGTGATGATCGCCTGACCTATTGAAGCCTTTTGGCCATTCCAAGATTCACACGTGTCATTAGTATATGCAGCATGCAACCTCTGGCATTGTTACCACATTTCTTCGGTATCTTTATCGTCTGATATCTGTACCACACAAATATGGTAGTTGTACAACATGAAACGAAAGCATCCCTGACAGGCGAGTTCGCTTCATGAAGTGTTTTTCCACAAACTGACGTATCTCGTCAGGGGTGTGTCAGCTTGTTGGGGGCTTCGGCGTGTGCTCTAATGGATAGTGGGCTTTGTACACGACCACACACACTGTTTTCAAGGGTGTATTTTTCCCTCTTCAGCCCGCCGCAGATTTGTTCGCATACAACACACGCTAGCTGGGAAGGCCTTTTGACAGGAACAGTCTGGGCCATGTCATTCTCAGATGTGATATCCTGGCTGCCATGTGTAGATCGGAGTAGGAGATAAGCTTACCCTGACACAAACCAGGGATCAACTGTGTCGCTATCGAAGAGAGATCAGCGACGTTGTGATTCCTATGAAACATGAACGCTGCTGGAGCTAATACACCGGCACGAGTTTCGAAGGTGTAGCTCCATCTGCCAAGATTAAGCCTCCCTGACCACGAGTCTGAAAACCATGAAGCAATTCAAAATACAGCAATCAAATGCATTTAGTCTCAGCGTAAATACGTTGCTAACAAACAATTGAATCATCGTATTTGGCGTCCTTGGTCATCTGGAGCGCAGATGCCCTGTGGGCTCGGGTCCTTGCCGCAATGGCAGTGGTGGCGGTGGTGAGTTGGGAATGAAGGTCGCGTTGACATTGAGGTCATTGCGTGTCCACAGGCCCCACGTGGATCTCCAGCGGCAGTTTGTCGCAGTGACCTAGAGTCGTGGTGCTGTTATGTGCTATCACAGCAATGAAGCAAGTAGCATTGAATGTCTCAAAAACTACAAGTAAAGGAAAACGCTCGGCGATTACATAGAATAGCTCAGTTCCGCAGAAGAACTGCCAGTCCACGCTCTCATCACCTATATGAGCGGCCCACATCACATCTGGAAATTGGAGACTACAAAATAACATCATCACTACCTTTCTCGTAATTAAAATAGTGCAACAGAAGTCATGGCTTAGGATTGCTTGTGATAGGTCCAGACTAGTTCTTTACGTTACGTGCGTTATTTTAATGTAATTCCGATGTGAATAATGCCGAACTTTAAAGGAAATGGGGATCTATAGACCCCCTCTATCGATCTACTTTATATACCCGGCCCCTCTATCGATCTATGTTATCTACCCGACCTCTCAATTGATCTACGTTGTCTACCCGATCCTCCTATCGGTGTATAGATCTACTTTAAAACATGATTTTGTTTGTCAGTTATTCAAAGCTCAGGATAGCCAGGAGATGGGTGTCCGTGGGATGGAACACGCTTGTCGCCTGACATTTCTTCAGTGATAACAGCATGGGATGTCCTGTTCACCTTTTGGACATGCGTCAATACACCATTACCAATGGTCACAAAGGAACGCAGTCGCAGGAGCACGGCGAGAAAGCAATACACTATCACATCCACGACATACATGACGAGACAACAATAAGCTGATCAGACCCACGGCATACATGGCGAGACAACGATAAATTGATCATGCCCACGACATACATGGCGAGACGGCAATAAACTGATCACACCCACGACATACATATGGGACCATAAGAATACTTTGTTAGAACGTGGACTTGATGGTGGTTTGATGCATATGGGATGCCGACTACACGGGAATTGTGCACCCATGCTTTGCTAAGAGAAGTAACACAGAAACACAACATAGATGGCATCCCGAACATAATCAACTAAATAAATGCCACGTATTCACAGATAATTGAATGGTGAAGATGCCCATACAATGACTTCAAAGTAAAGAGACAGGTGTTGTTGATCAAATCATGCACGATGCTTACACATAGCCAATGTGCCACGCATTCAATGCTACATGACGGAACAGTCGAATGCGTTGTAAAATAAAATGAAATAAGAAAAACCATGCCGTTCATGCATTCCAACACTTCCAGTGTTCGGTAAAGGTGCATGTCTTGCTTATTCGTATGTTAGATAAATTTCGTTGATTGGCTGCTCCTATATTCCGGAAAAAATAACAAACGACATTATTTCATGCTGCTGTGGCATGGATTATTAAATGCCGCTGTTACATTCAATAATCCAGCACCATGCTATTGTCACAGAAAATATTGATGTGGAACATCAGAACATCAGGGCTGCACTCTGGTGTTACACTGATGCTGACATTCAGACAAATGCTGACATTCGTAATTTCTTTCTTTATAGATTGTGAATGTCATATATATATTTATATATATATATATAATGTACAATTTTGGCGTGTGTCTTACTGCGATGTTACCCTGGTCCTCATTTATAAACCGTGCATATGTGTATGTGTGTGTGTGTGTGTGTGTGTGTGTGTGTGTGTGTGTGTGTGTGTGGTTACTTTCACCTCCATATATATAGCACTATATTAACTATGTCACTTTTATTCCAGGAATATCGTTTGGTTTATTCCATACCCTTAGGCTACGCACTCCTACCAAAACGATACTGTCGTTTAGTGGCTGGATTTTGAAACCATTTGCAAAGACAATTGATGCATATTTATCCAGTTATTTTGTGAGGTATCCAGGAGCTAGTTATTCTTCTATCTAGGAGCATGTCAATCTAGTCATATATTCCCGCTTCCTCAGTAAACTTGTACGATTAGAACAACCCGACAAGGTTTCGGAAGACCAGAAGCAGCTCGGGACAATCCATCGAGACCTGACACGAACTGACGTGGAGCGGGATGGTCTGAAGGGGCCCACACAGCCCAGGCGAGGCTCGAGACTGTCCGACGATGCTCGGCACGACCTGCCGAGACCTGGACCTGGGGCGGAGGACGCAGTCGGCACCTCCGCGCCAGGCGCTAAGTGGTCGCGACGTCGACACCGATTCCGAAAATAGCCGGCGGCGCGGCGCCGCCGGGCGGCCGACGAGGGCGCGGCCGACCGACGCGGCACCACTCCAAGTCGTCGGCGTCGCCGCGCGAGGCGCTACGGCGCGAGCCCGCGCGAGGCCGAGTATTTTTGGGCCTGTTTGCTCTTGGCAAAGGCAATGGTTTTCTGCGGGTTGAACGGCGGATACGGTTTCGGCGCGAAACACAGCATGTGAGCGGTGCGACGCCGAGCGCGGACGCCGCCGGCTGCAGCGCGCCGGCCCGACCTGTGACCTGCGGTGACCTGTGATGACGAGCCGGCGCGAGTGACGGACCGCTGTGTGGCGTCGCCGGCGGCCGCTTGAGCGCCGTCGCCATGCCAACGTCGGCGTCAAGCCGCGGTGGCTCGTCCAAGTGGGGCACGTGCGGACAGTACACCAAGAGCATCCTCATCTTTCTGGTGTCGCACATCGGCCTCGTCTCGCTCGTCGTCGGCTACTGCATCATCGGCGCGTTAGCGTTCGAGGCGCTCGAGTCGGCCAACGAGCTGGAGGTGAAGAAGAACGTGTCGCAGATCCGCAAGAACGTGACGTCGTCGATATGGATGCTGACGCAGGAGCAGAAGGTGTTGAGGATGAACAACTGGACGGCCATGGCCGGCGAGCGGCTCAAGGAGTTCGAGGTGAAGCTGATCGAGGCGATGAAGACTAAGGGCTGGGACGGCAGCGAGGATCACACTCGCCAACAGTGGACGTTCGCGGGTGCTCTCTTCTATTCAATCGTGGTCATCACGACTATAGGTAAGGGTGCCATCAGCATCGTTTGTGTGTGTGTGTGTGATGCCACTATGGATGTGACTAAGTCAATGTATGTAGGTGTTGGTTGGTTATTGGTTTTACGACACGTCGACTGTTGAGTCATATAGCGTCGCCAATCTCTCACGCCGATTGGTCGCGGGCGAAGAGTAGCGACAGGTGAGACTCGAACCCACAATCTTTCGATTGTGAGACGAGCATCTTACCCCTAGACCACTCGTCCCCCAATGTATGTAGGTGTGACATCACCGCTATGGGTGGGTGTGATGTCATAATAATGGGTGAACGCGGGGGGATTGTTTCGCAAGATGAGCTGGGGGGGGGCAATATGAAGAATATTTATCGGCTAGGAAGGAAAAAGCGATAAAAAAGAATCTTTTTTCCTGCTAACATTTCATTTTTGTCGTCCTTTTCACCACAAGAGTTTCGAAATGTTCCTCCAATCCCGTTGTGAGCTGCTACATTAATATTTTTTGGGATAAGAATAAATCTGTATATATTTGGCGCTAATAAAATAATAAGTAGGTATCACAACAGAATATCCCACCGCAAGTCATCAATGAACTTAAATGTTCGAACTTGAAAACGTAGAGCATAAAGCTGGGGGTGGTGGCAGATTCTCAGGTTAGAACACCCCCGTCCTTCCACCACTCCATCTAAGTATTTTTATCCCTCTTTTCTTCTTGGGATTCTTCACCCCTGTGAGTAAGTATCCCACAATACGTCGGTGTGACGTCAGATGCAATGAAACCTCAAAAAGTCATAGGTGTTCCCAGACCCATGTGCAAATTCGTTCTTACTATATCATGCCACAGTTGTAAAGATATCATTCTATAATTGTTGGTCTTTTGCTGGCAATTCAATATTTTACACACACAGTAGTAGCCATTCCTGAGCAGCAACACCATACCACCACATCGTGACGGCAATTCATCTGAAAATGTGCACCACCTCCATAATGAGGTGTACTGAGAAGCATCGAATGGGCGGGAAGTCACTGGATCACCACTCATGGGGCACTGAAGGCTTAGTCATTGGTGCCAGATGGAATTTCCAGAATAGTTCACTAATTTAAAACAAGTGGAAAGGGGACTGTGGAAATGCAAAGGTATAGCCGTCACCTGAACGCGCGGCCATTGGCGGTCTTATTTTTCCAGGATATCTACCTTGTGGATTGATACCTTGTGAGTACTGGGATGTCGCTGAACCCGACTAGCTAATCATCCCTTGATCATATCCTGGATTCGCATTTGCAGGTGTGACGTCATGACCACGGGCAGATGGTAACCTGACGTCACCGCCAAAGATAGCTGTGACGTAGCAACCGCAGACAAATCTGACATACGATGATAAGTGTGACAGAACTATCCCAGGATGATAAATTGTCACCACTATAGCATGAGTGCAGCAGCACCACGCAGGGCGAGAAGGTGGCTGCCTTGCCAACTTCACACACACACGCACACACACACACACACATCCATAGCATCACGACATTGAATATACAAATATGACTTCCCAACGGCAATATTCATGCCAGCTCCGAATTGATACCCTTCATACAAGCACTATGGGTATATGTAAGTAATGGCAGCTATGATCAGTGTAAACACACTTTGCTGTCGCCTATGTTTACGAATTCAATGCACTTACTTGGATATCACCAATGTGGTACATATTTCATATATATATACACTCACACACTCACACACACACACACACACACACACATACACACACACACACACACACACACACACACACACACACACACACACACACACACACACACACACACACACACACACACACACACACACACACACACACACACACACACACACACACACATATATATATATATATATATATATATATATATATATATATATATATATATATATATATATATATATATATATATATATATATATATATATATATATATATATATATATATATATATATATATATATATATATGTATACAGTGGCGTCGCCACGAAATTCTTCCAGGGGGGGCAATGTTGATAGGGGGCCTCCTGCTCCCCGAAAAGGGGCCTCCACTGTGTTAGGGCCTCCTCTTGCTTTTTAGGCTCTTAGTATGGTTCCCGAATGGGAACATGATTTCATATTGATGTCTTGTTTGTTCTTGGCATGGTATATAATTTACGCAAAGCGCAATAGCAAGAATCTTTTTTTGTCGCTGAGAACCGAGCCATACCAGGGTATAAATAAGCAAATGTAGATAAATTCGTCAGTACCAAAACAAACCAATATCTTTATGCTTTATCGACGAGAAGAATCTTCCCGCTGGCCTCTAGATTGTAGCGAGCTGGTGGGGCTCGTGCTGAGCATATCTTAAAGATATCTCCCATTGATCAACCCACTTCTTTGTTCACCAAGTTTAACTGAATATAGCTAGGTTCATCACTACTGTTAGTCATTCCCACCAGCTTGATCTCATAAACAAACTTAAACGATCATTTCTCAGTCCCAGGACAACAATTTCGCGAAGGTGACAACGAGAAGTGGATTGAATTGGTTTTCTGATCGTCATCTTAGGGATTTTTTTTTCATAACATTTGGTGCTGGCTGCAAGGCACTTGGCACAGAAGCTAAAATAATAAATACTCCGCGAATAAATTCACGGCAAGAACAAGCATTGAACAACCATGCATCAATAGCAATGCAACAATGTAACAATGACAATGCATAAATAATGAAAAACCCTTCGAATTCCACGCCGTCACGCCCATGGTTATCGCTGTGCTGTACCGTTTTGTAAATTATGTCGTTGAGAAGGTACTGAAGCTGGGAAGCTCTAATCATGCAGGCTGTAATCACAGAAGACAACTTTGTAGGAAGAAAATACATTTTAAAGTATCATTCCTCCCATTTAATATGGGGTATCGGTGTTGTTTTGTATGCTTGTGAGGGGGAATTTACCCCCGCAATGTTGGCTTTGCTCCATGGGCGTAAGTTCTGAAAATTATTGGGAGACCAGTGACGCACCCATATTTGCGTCAAGGGGAGGGGCAAACGTATTTGGAGGGGGTCCAACTACAGAATAAAGTATTCCGATTTCGACCACTATTTTGTCAAAGGGGAACTTTTTAAATAAAATAATTAGTGATCAACTGAATTATCCTGTGGAGGGGCCTAATCTACCACTATCGTTTCTGATTCGTCGGATTTCAACCCTAGCTCCCACAACCTGTTCAAATGTATTCTTTTGGTATTCCTTGATAAGTCACCTCGCACTGCTGAAATTACACCTGCACAAATCACTTTAAAATGTAAAATTGCAATCCTGGAGTCCTCCTTTGTAATCATGGGGCCTCCTTTGCAATCCGGAGGCCTCCCTTGCAATCCTAGTGTCCTCCTTTGCAATCCTGAGGGCCTCCTTTGCAATCCTGGAGTCCTCCTTTGTAATCATGGGGCCTCCTTTGCAATCCTGGGGCATCCTTTGCAATCCGGGGCCTCCTTTGCAACCTGGGGCCTCTTTGAATCCTGGGGCCTCCTTTTCAATCCTGAGGGCCTCCTTTGTAATCCTGGGGGCCTCCTTTGATCCTGGGGCCCTCCTTTTCAATCCAGGGGGCTCTTTGTAATCATGGAGGCCTCCTTTGCAACCCTGGGGGCCTCCTTTGCAATCTTGGGGGCCTCCTTTTCAATCATGGGGGCCTCCTTTGTAATCATGGAGGCCTCCTTTGCAATCCTGGGGCCTCCTCTTTGCAATCCTGTGGGCCTCCTTTGTAATCCTGGAGGCCTCCTTTGCAATCCTGGGGGCCTCCTTTGCATTCCTGGGGGCCTCCGTTGCAATCCTTGAGTCCTCCTTTGCAAACCTGGGGGCCTCCTTTGCAATCCTGGGGGCCTCCTTTGCGATCCTGGGAGCCTCCTTTTCAATCCTGGGGGCCTCCTTTGTAATCCTGGAGGCCTCCTTTGCAACCCTGGGGGCCTCCTTTGCAATCTTGGGGGCCTCCTTTTCAATCATGGGGGCCTCCTTTGTAATCATGGAGGCCTCCTTTGCAATCCTGGGGGCCTCCTCTTTGCAATCCTGTTGGCCTCCTTTGTAATCCTGGAGGCCTCCTTTGCAATCCTGGGGGCCTCCTTTGCATTCCTGGGGGCCTCCTTTGCAATCCTTGAGTCCTCCTTTGCAAACCTGGGGGCCTCCTTTGCAATCCTGGGGGCCTCCTTTGCGATCCTGGGGGCCTCCTTTTCAATCCTGGGGCCTCCTTTGTAATCCTGGAGGCCTCCTTTGCAATCCTGGGGGCCTCCTTTGCAATCCTGGAGGCATCCTTTGCATTCCTGGGGGCCTCCGTGCCAATTGTTGGCACTCTCGTGATTTCTGGGGCCTCCTATCCTCTCCTAGGTGACTCCTTATTCAAATTAGGGGCCTCCTCTCACGTCTTGGAGGCCTCCTCTCGTGTCTCGTCGGCCTCATTGCTCACTTTTTTCCTGTGCATTTCCAGATAGGGGCCTCCTCAAATTTCAGGGGGGCGGCGCCCCCTGTTTGACGGCAGGGGGGCGACTGCCCCCCCTGCCCCCCGCTGGCGACGCCTTGTATGTATTATATATATATATATATATATTTGTACTAGTCAAGATGGAAGGACAAATTGTGAAAACACAGAGCAATGGGAGCATAGCCTTATCAACAACGTTTCGGCTCACGCCTTTCTCAAGCTATGGACAATTTATAGGGATGGGAATATTTAGCACTTGTCT
Source organism: Ashinkailepas kermadecensis (assembly GCA_034440615.1). Taxonomy (NCBI): domain Eukaryota; kingdom Metazoa; phylum Arthropoda; class Thecostraca; family Neolepadidae; genus Ashinkailepas; species Ashinkailepas kermadecensis. The sequence goes on from JAOTOM010002380.1 coordinate 25,958, forward strand.
TTTTTCTTCTTTTTTCTTTCTCCTCTTCTTTTTTCCCTTTCCTTTCGCCCTCTCTTTCTTCCCTCTTCAAACACAGGTCACGAGACATCAATCATACAGCACTTCGCATGCGTTGACACCGAATGAACCAGACAGTGAAAACAGTACATTGGAAACGACCAAATAAGTACGACAGTGATGTTTAACCTATCCTTTTTTCAACATGTTCCACAATCAGTTCCGCTACAACACTTGCAATTTTGAAACTACCAGAAACACCATTGATATTCTCACGTGTGGCAATATACGCGGATTCCACCGTCTTCCGACACCCTTTCCCAAGTCCACCACTAAGAGCAGATGCTCCTTTCCAATTTGGGAGATGGTCTTCTTCATCGGCATGCACCACCATAGCATTAGAAAGTCTATCGTATCTAAGGTCTGAACGATGTTCCCCAATTCTAGCCACTATCCCCCACCCCGTTTCCCCATAGTAACTTTTTCCACATCCTCCTGCGCAAGGAATTTTGTAGACTATGCTTTTTTCGTTCACGTTGCGGACCTCTTTCTTGAGTCTTTGATTTTGACCCCTGCTGAGAAACTGATGTTGATTTTGTCTTTTGTGAATCGGGAGATGGTGACTGCTCGCTGTGATTCCGGTACTGATATGCACCTTTTTGTGAAAACTCGTTGCTTGGCCTTTTTCATGCACATCACTTTTTCCGCTTTTTGGCGCAACTTCACTATCAGACCCTCTGGATATTTCAGCAACTTGAAAGATTCCTGGATGAAAACCAATTCTTCTGCGAGGCACTCAGGACTGCAGAAAAAACCCACTAGGACCCCTGCTTTTGTTTCATGGCTGTGACCTGAGGAGTAGTGCAAAATATCGTTTTTGTTAGTGGGCTGTACACTGAAAATGTGCATCTGCTGTCACAGCGTTTGATCAGTGTGTCCAAGAAAGAAATCTCAGCCTCATTATCTTTTTCTTTTTCTTTTTCTAACGTGAATGGAATCGATGGATGTACAGCGTTAATATAGTCAATAATAAAGTGAAGTTGCGCCAAAAAGCGGAAAAGGTGATGTGCATGAAAAAGGCCAAGAAACGAGTTTTGACAAAAAGGTGCATATCAGTACCGGAATCACAGCGAGCAGTCACCATCTCCCGATTCACAAAAGTCAAAATCAACATCAGTCTCTCAGCAGGGGTCAAAATCAAAGACATAGTCAAGAAAGAGGTCCGCAACGTGAACGAAAAAAGCATAGTCTACAAAATTCCTTGCGCAGGAGGATGTGGAAAAAGTTACTATGGGGAAACGGGGCGGGGGATAGTGGCTAGAATTGGGGAACATCGTTCAGACCTCAGATACCATAGACTTTCTAATGCTATGGTGGTGCATGCCGATGAAGAAGACAATCTCCCAAATTGGAAAGGAGCATCTGTTCTTAGTGGTGGACTTGGGAAGAGGTGTCGGAAGACGGTGGAATCCGCGTATATTTCCACACGTGAGAATGTCAATGGTGTTTCTGGTAGTTTCAAAATTGCAAGTGTTGTAGCGGAACTGATTGTGGAACATATTGAAAAAGGATAGGTTAAACATCACTGTCGTACTTATTTGGTCGCTTCCAATGTACTGTTTTCACTGTCTGGTTCATTCGGTGTCAACGCATGCGAAGTGCTGTATGATTGATGTCTCGTGACCTGTGTTTGAAGTGGGAAGAAAGAGAGGGGGAAAAAGGAAAGGAAAAAAGAAGAGGAGAAAGAAAAAAGAAAAAAAAGACGAAAGTGCTAAATATTCCCATGCCTGTAAATTGTCCATAGTTTGAGAAAGGCGTGAGCCGAAACGTTGTTAATAAAGCTATGCTCCCATTGCTCTGTGTTTTCACAATATATATATATATATATATATATATATATATATATATATATATATATATATATATATATATATAGATACATTAATTACATAGCTGATATTAATATCCTTACTGAAAGGAACAGTAGAGCGTACGAGGCATGTATTGGATAGCAGTTGATAGCTAGGTGGTGACAGGCCATTTGTAGCTCACCAACACCATGTTTATGTAGGTGTATGGATGGAGAGGGGAGAAGGGACGAACTGATGCACCCACCTCCCTCGAACGTGGGACGAATTTCAACACCATCCCTATGCATATTGTACGCCACTATCCATTTTCTGCGACCAAATTGTTGTCGGTTGCGGGCTCCTTCACGTCTCCCGAATATTTTTGCCGAACTATCCCAGTTATGTGATACTGGGACCTGACCTGTTAGGTGACCTGTTTTATTTTGCTACTCTATCAGTGATCTTTCTGTCACACATACCTTTCGTCAGTTGTAACCAGAATAGGGTAGCACAAATGTAGCGGTCATGCGAAGCATTGTTCGACGGTATATGACTAATCACTCGCGGTTCCATGCTTTTTATCAGGGAACGTAAAAGGGACAATCCAATGACACCATTTGTCCGGAGAGGTGCGGCTGATGGGGAGGCATTCGAAGGAGGGATGTGCACTCGGACCTTGCCAAGAGCCGTCAATTTCTCTCAGAAGGGTGCCTTTCACTGAACAAATTGAGGGGGCGAGGGTGCATTTGGGGGCTCCCAATTGGGTGCCAACCAGAGGGCATCGTTGTCCCATGAAGGAGGAGCCGTTCTCCGATCGAATGGTGAGGGACAGGCAGTGTGTGCAGGCAGTGTGCAGTTCTCCATGCAGGCAGTGTGGACGGTTCAGATACCCTACCGGCTCCCATGAAAACCTGTGCTTTCATATTTTGCTTCCACAAATTTTAACCTTGAGTAAAAAAGCTGATACCAGTGGATTTCAGGGAAGTACTATGGAAGCTGACACACATTTTCGCCTACCAGCCAAAAAATTAGTATGTTTTGTTTTTGGTTGATGATGATACTATTATAAATATTCAATAAGGGTTATCGAACATATTCCGTATTAATGTAATATGGCACCCAGGGATGTAGACATTAACACATTTTGGCATTAAAAATCAAGCTCGGTTGAAAAACATTGAGCCTGAATGCGGTATTAGAAATTCTTTCCCTTGAGCCCGTCGAGCAAAAACGTTGTTGAGCAGTTGGTTGGGGTGGTCCACTCTGGATTCGTTTTTTTTTGCTTAGCTTTCGGCTTGGCACGATATCTTTCCAATTTGTCTTGAAAATATTTGTGTGGTATGTCAAACTGATACATTTGCTTCGGTGTGCTGGCTGCCATACATAACCTATGCAAGTCTCCAGCATTGAAGGCACCATTAGGGCTACTGGAAGAGCGAGGGCAAGAGGTGCAGGGCCGAGTTCGCCATGCAATGCCATGAAGGCACCATAGGGGTGCTGGGAGAGCAAAGGGCAGGAGGTACACGGCCGAGATGACCATGCTATGTCATGCCCAGAGCACAGGATCTGGTACCATACCGTTACACGAAGCTTGTGGACGACCATACATGTGCTCTCTAAGCAGTCCGTGACGATATTCATCCCACTATAGGCGACATGCACCTCATACATGTTTCGCCATAGAACTCTTCGAGCAAATATGTGCGTACTTTAAAGAAAACGTGATGAAAGCTGCTAGAAATCAAAACTAAGGCGATCGGTCTAATCCTGAGCAGGGGCGGTTCTGGTCCTTCGAGGGCGGGTAAGCTAACTTTTTTCCTGTCAACCTTCACCACACTCCCAGAACACAAAACTCAGATTTCGGGCACTTTATTTTGTGGTCTCGGAAATATTTTGCTTCATTTTTTTTCGGCTACTCGTAAAAGGGTGGCCCTATCCGCCGGGTGTCACCTCAAGGGGAAACGTCACCATGCCAGTTTTCCGAAAGTTGTCATCGGGACCCATCTACAGTATCTTGCTTGAGAGAGGCAGATAGTTCAATGCGAGGCCTAGCCCCAACAGGCTCCTAGGTTTAGGGAGTGTTGAGCAGAGCAAAGAGCAGTGTTTCCCATACCATGAATCCACCACCCGATTGAGAATTGCAATTGCAGAATTGCAATTGCTTGGGGCTTGGGGGGGGGGACACGAAAGAAATTGAGGGGGACAAATCGCCACTTTTCAGAAATTGGGGTGGGGATGGGGGACATGTCCCCCAGCCCCCCCCCCCTGTGGTTACACCCATGGTCTAATGAACCGCGAATGCCACGACACGGTCACTGGCCGTCGCGCTTCATACCTTATCAGGCCAGTTGCCAGGATCTCAGGAGATAAATGTATGTCAGGGCGTTAGACAACTTGAGTCTGGTCCTGTTAGTTCACAAGGCAAGACTAGTACCTCCACAACAGCTTAGTTACTGCTGCCAGGATCTCAGTAGAGAAAAACATCCGAGGGCGTTAGACAACTTGAGTCTGGTTCTGTCAGTTCACAAGGCCAGAACTAGTACCTCCCCCACAGCTTAGTTACTTGAGGTGCACGTGTGAATCGGCTGTGCGGATCTTTTCTGACGCATGCCATGGCGCATTCAGACGATGGGTGCCTCCTTCCCAAAAGTATGGGACGTTCCACCTCTGGCTCCATGAGTGGAGAAGACTGAAGATTATTGACGGCGCTCAATGTATGGAGGAAATGATTGCTGCAAAGTTGGTTGGTAGGGCCACCACATAGGGTCCCACTATAAAAGAGCAAGCAGTTGGTGGAGCCAAGACAAAGATGGTGGTGCCCAGGTCTCACAAAAAGCATTAAAACTCCAACCCTGCCTGGCTCACACCCTTGGACGGGTGTCAACTGCGGAATCGCGGCAGCAACTCAATCTGGGTGGATTGATCTCGGGTGGATGAGTCATTCACCTGCACGGCAGCCGACGATACAACACCAGCTCAGAACCGACTCAGAACTCAATCTGGGTAGACTGCTCTCGGGTGGGTGAGTCATTCACCTGCACGGCAGCCGACGATACGACACCAGCTCAGAACCGACTCAGAACTCAATCTGGGTGGACTGCTCTGGGGTGGACGAGTCATTTGCCGGCAAGGCAGCCGCCTGGCAGCCAACGACGCGACACCGGCTCGGCTGCACAGATCAGTTGGCGCGGGCCTGGCAACCGGCTGCGCCCCCGCGCCGTAAATCGGCGCAGTAAAACGGCCGGAGCTGGCGCGACCGACGTCTCGTCGGCGTCAAGCCATTCCAGCCGGCGCCGCCGCCATCGGCCGACTGAGGCCATAGGCTGAGGTCTCGGGGACGGCGTGGGGTCTGGCTGACTCGAATGGTGGTCCCGCAACCATCAATGATCGCCTCTCCAGTCAAAATTCCTTAGCAGAGGCCCTGCTCTTTGCTATCCAAGTCAATGGAGCCCTAGAGGAACGGAGGTGTTTTATTCTCCCTCCCACTCAGGCGAGTTGAATGTGAGTGTCTGGATCCTAGTGAAAGTACGCCAGAGCCACCGTTTGCTCGGGGAGCATTGCAGCTGTGCTGAATGCTCTCTCACAATGCACCTCGCCAAAGAGACCGCACCTCACCGCACCCTCGTACGCTTTCTGGATTCCGGTGTATGGCTATTAGAAATACGGGCAATAGCTATTAGAAATACGTAGGATACTCTCCCGCAGCACATCGCAGCATTGCGGCACAGTATGGCTACAGGTGGGAAGTCAAGAACGCAAATGGGTATTTGGGTATGATATGAGAGAAAGGGCAACAAGCTAAAAGTAGTACAGCCAGTACGGCTAATGGTGCAGCCCACAAAGCCACCTGCAACAGGGCAACAGGCTATCCGCCCAGCTCCGACTGGTCTCCGGTCACGTTCCTGTTCCTCGAAAAATGGTGCTATAAAGCACACACCGTGCCGTTTATGATACTCCAACAGCATAAATACGAGCATTCTCCTCTCTACACCGCATGAAGGTACGGCGTGGAAATCAGGGAGCATGCTGCGCACGAAAATCCGCCGTGGGTCTGGTTTCAGTCCCAAAGCAGGTGTGCAAGTCTCACCAGAGCTTTCATCTAATGCGCAAGCATTGCCCTCGACAAACCATTCTGGCATGGAGGTAGGAACAACATGGAGATGACAGCTAAGCCCAGCTCTGTGAGGAGCTATGCCTCCACAATTTGCGGGCGAACAATTAAAAAAAAATATCTAGTTCGAATTCTTGCTGGGGTGGCTTTATGAACCAGGGTTCTATTGCTAAGCAGAGCTTGTGTGAATCCTGGCCCCACCACCCAATCAATGAATTCCAGTTCAACGGCAGAATTTTGACCGGGAGTTTAGCGTGCCGTCAATGCACCGACACGGCCACCCGGGTAGCTCGCCCCCGACCTTATCGGGCCAGTTGCCAGCTGACCCTCCCAGTCGAGGGCTAAATACGAGCGCGCGAAGCGACTCGAACCCTGTCTTGCCAGGAGAAGGGAGATCAGTGCAGGCCGGCGCTCCAACCAACCAACATTGTACTTGACTTCGTCATGACTATGAAACATTTTACTCTGGGATTGGGTATAGTACCAGAATTCAGACATAATGAAGTTCTCGATGAAATACGTAAACTGTATCCAGTCGGATGCCATGGGGAGGCCAGATATGCGAGGCACAAGCTATCGAAAATGGACAAATGTTATCGGGTTAAATAAAATTAACGAATTTGGAAACTTTTCTACCGAGCAAGGGGATAATTGTGCTGAAGAAGCAGAAACTAAAGGTGTATAAGCAAAATGTTCTTAGTCATCGAGAAGCCTGACTTCCTTTCCTTGCCTTAATAATTTCCATGATACCATGTCCCACTTCATAATGTTTTCTCTCTCCTCCCTCTCCCTCCCCCATCTCTCTCTCTCTTTCGGCCAGTGGTCAGTAGAGGCGATGGGACATCGTGTCATGCTCTGTCCTACGTCAAAAGTCTGCTTGACTAATGCTAAATTGCATGGGCTGATGCTATCGCTATGTACCATGAATATCCATGTCCATGGATATTCATGGACATCCATCCATCCATCCATCCATGTCCATGTATGATGTAATGCCATTAGCACACCCTCTCAGTTCATCAATGGATTAATACATGGCTTGCTACTTGCCTTGTATGTGTAGGTGTATGTTTAAGTTAAAGCTCGGAAAACCCTGAGAAGGGGAAAAGTCAAGCTGCTTGGAAAACCCGTAGGTAAATAACCAAGCGCAATCTATAAGGAAAACCGTCCGTTTTGGCCAAATTGGATCGGTCCCTGCCTACCTAGTGTGAAATAACCTATATGTATGTGTTTCACGACGTCGGAAAGGAAGATGTGTGTAACGAAGTCATATAGATAACGAAGAGTGCAACGCGTGTCATATAGCTTTTAACTTCACATCAAATCAGCTTGAACCAGGTAACGTTCAAGAGGTGACAGAGAAATCAGATCAGTTCGGAAAGTTTGGTGTCATGTAAAAAGCGGAAAGGTAGCTCGAGGAGTGCCGGGTGCTCATCCCCAAGGAGAGCCCGAAGCGAAATTTGTGTATGGATGTTGGTGAAATACTGGATAATAGCGCGACGATGAGGAGCATATGCTAGACAGGTAAGTATAATATGGGCGACAGTGATGCGAACTCGACATGTGCTACAAAATGGAGGGCGGCGTGCTCGATACAAGATAAAATCGTGTGTCAATTCGGTGTGTACGAGGCGAAGTATGACGAGTACCACCTGGTTCAAACGGGAGTTCTGGTTGGAGGAGGGTCAGTTGGAGAGTGTGGGCTTGATAGCGTGTAGGGGTGTGGTGTTGTGTGACCAGCAGGCATGAATATATTTATTAAATAAATTATTTGTCAGGGATATCCCCGGGGGTACCGAAACTCCCTCGTTCGGGGGATGGGGGGGGGAGGCGTACTTATGCCGATATATATATATATATATATATATATATATATATATATATATATATATATATATATATATATATATATATATGAGTGTCGTTTTAGGCTGCATGTAAGTTTATTCTACAGCTGTATATTACACACGATGACGGGTACAAAAACGATATCTTGCCTTGTTCTCTAGGTTCTGTTGTTCTGTAGGTTCTAGGTTATCCTGTTAAAGTAACTAGGGAATTGTTTCATTTGAGGTATGCTCGAATAAAACTTAGTCATCCTATCCAAACTCTTTCACCAATAACACAGAAAGCAGGCCGCAAGTTATGCATCTTTTTGCAGGCACAGGACCGCACACCATATCCCGACAGTGCAGTTGTGGTCCTACCCCAGCCACGCTCTCTAGGTAGTCGGTGAAGTATTGTGGCTAATTTTCTCGGAAGTGAGGGAGTCTTGAAACTAAACAAAACCTATTTAGGCAATTCGACACAGCACATTTGAACTTGGGATGCGTGCAGAGGAGCTCGATTGCGATGCATATTCAGCAGAGGAGCTCGATTGCTGAGAAGTCTGTCTACATCCGGCATACATGCATTGAAAAACAATCTGTTTCGGCTGAAATTGGTTGCATGCAACCTTGCTGGAATCTGGTGCATCTGCCGAACTTCGCGAACGCATCTCAAATTTACATGCACTGTGCCGAATGGTCGAATTAGCCCAGGTGTCACGCGGTGTCACGACTCTTGTTGTCTCCTACTTCCTGCTCAGTTTATGCCGTATACAACAGTTTCTGCCCTGTACCGCGATAGCCTATATCGAACTGACAACTGACACTGATCGCCCAGCCTCGGGGCGCGCAGGTCACGTGACGTGACGACAGAGCCACGAGACTGGAGGCTGGCTGGCTGACCATGAGTTGGAGCCGGCGAGACCGGCTCTCCCAAGTTCCGCGCAGGTCACGTGACGTGACGACAGAGCCACGAGACTGGAGGCTGGCTGGCTGACCATGAGTTGGAGCCGGCGAGACCGGCTCTCCCAAGTTCCGCGCAGGTCACGTGACGTGACGACAGAGCCACGAGACTGGAGGCTGGCTGGCTGACCATGAGTTGGAGCCGGCGAGACCGGCTCTCCCAAGTTCCGCCGTAGAACCTATTATTTTCTCAAAACATTCTCGTGCTTCGAAGAAAATATTCTGGTGAAAGCTGCCAAGATACCAACATTAAAAGACCAAGCCTAATTCCGAGTAGAAGAATTAGGACTTGTAACGTTACAACAAAACAAACGATTGCGTGACGGTCGGGTCAGGCCTTACCGAGCCGGATCGCTCCGATGAAGATTTGTCGTATGTACACGGGAGCAGACTCGCTTGGGCTTCGCCCTGGCTCGTGATAAGCATAAGCCAACAAATGTGCTCAATTTGCAAGGTAATACGTAGACCAATCTTTCCTTCTTTCTCCTGGAAATTCTTTCTTATACGTTCCAATCTTTCTCCTGGCATTAATGCTAGACATGCATCGAAGAAACTTCGCAAGCGTCTTTGTTTTCTAAACAAATAACCCGTGTGCATTCATCATTTTAATACGCATACAGGACACACAATCTTGATACATATCGAGCTTGGACGACATGCCTTCCTAGCACTTAGAAACTACCACGTCTACTTTGATTGAAAAGCAACGCAGACAAGGTTGCACTGCATGGGCAGGCTTTCTAGGCATATGTATGCGCATGCACCGTATACTTGCATTCATCAACAAAAGAAAGACATTTCTCAAGCATTGGGTGCAATTAGTACGGAACGAACGAACGGAGCGACATGCAAGTCAACGACCGTTAATACACTTGTTACTTATTTTTAATGTGGAATGCTGCGAATTACTTTGTCTGAAGTGTGACTATAGCGGGGAATGCTCTAATAATTGTTATTTTTTGACACTTAACGGAATATTTTCATTACTTAGAGTTACAAAGATACTCTATGCGCAACACATGTAAACACACCATCATATTCCTTTCATAGATGATGTACTGTACAACGATGTTTTTCGCTCTTTACACATCCACGTCTTCGAAGAAAACAAACATGTTTTTTTTTTACTGTACCCTTCTACAAACCGCCCAATGATATCCACATGCAGCCTTTACAAGTCCAGGGACCTTAACCAAAGCACATTGCAATCAGTCGTCTGAAACGCCACCTCGCTGGTTATTAATGAAATCGCCATCCAGCCACTTTCCAGGAGCGCCCCGGCGCCACGACTGACTCTCGCACTGACGACCTGCTCCCTGCCCCACACCGCAGGCCTTGCCTCGCCTTCGCATCGCCTGAGACGGCCGCAGTCCACACCGACAAACCCATCGCTGGCTGGCTAGCGGAAGACACCGCGATCACTCCAGCTGTGACACCCCGCAGCACCAACAGCCATCGACACCGGAGCGTGCCGACCGCTGGCTCCCCTCGGCTGTCACGTCATCAGCCCATGCAATCGAAGCTTCCAGTTTGCATCTGATGACAGCTGTATTCACCGATGCCGGGCAAAAGAGGATCAGTGGGAGGAGGAGTAGGATGGGCGAACCGACCAGCATCTCCGGGTCCGACGGCGACTGGGCGAGACCGGCCGAGAACTCTGAGTCTGGGAAACCCGAGCAGCCTGAAGGGCACGCGAGGTCGTGTCTTGCATGCGATCCAGTTCGGCTTCGGACCGGACACGACTGACATTTGGCGGCCGTGTCAATCGCCGATGAGGACGGACAGGTTGATGAAGCGCCGTGGCATGTCTCCGCCGGACCTGCTCGGTCCAGTCAGGCGGCAATCAGCTGTGGTCGGCACCTCGAGCCTGCCCGACTCGGCTCGACGACAGACTGGATCCGAGCATGGCTCCAGGCGGTGGTATGGGGGAGGGGGGGGGGGGGGGTCGGATAATACGGCCAGCACCGATCACGCCGTCACCAACAGCATGGAGGGCCTTCATCACTGATTAGCTTGCATTGCTGAGCCACACATCTCCGAAGAGGAAGCGGAGTGTGGATACGGTGTTGCCTCGCCTGTAGCCGTACACGTTTCGACACCTGAAGACCCAGTCCCGCCGCTGCCCGGCAGGGCAGGGGGGCAGCGACACTGTCACCACCCGCCACGCGTACTGCTCTGAAAATCGCACACTTCATATTATCACGCGTACTACTCTGAAAACCGCACACTTCATATTGCCAATCATACTGGTCTGCAAACCTCACACTTCGTATTACCACGCGTACTGCTCTGCAAACCACACACTTCATATTGTCACACGTACTACTCTGAAAACTGCACACTTTATATTAATACCAATGCGGAACCCGGGCCAGAGGATGAGCACAACTATCAAGTCAGGGAACACATCGCACTGCTCGGTGTGGAAACCACAGAATAAATAAGGAAGCCGTTTCGAGAACGCATCGGCGATGATGAGCATCAATCCGAAAATTTAGCAACGATAATGAATAGCATCATGAGGACAGGGCAGCGAGCAATATGCGGTAGAACGGAACACCCAAGATCAGCACTGCTTCAGCAACAGATATCCCAGGCCGGGAGAACACGAACAAAATTCAAAGCAACTCACAGCCAGGACAATTCAGAAAATCCGATATAGTCGAAACCAACATCATTTCTGAGCCGGAGACCGCAACCATAGCCCACATCGCATCACATCACGACACAACATGTCACATCACACCGCATGGGGAGCCGGACGACCCGAGGGTGTGCGCGCCAGTCACCACACACGGGTACGGGCACGGTGGTACCGAGACCTTCTGGCGCTGTCGCTGTTCAGGAATCGTCAGCGTGTACATGTGCAAAGACAAACCTCAGCAGAGTTCCACTATGTTGTATTCGTTGTGAGGCCATATTCTAGACCAAGAGAATGATGGCGATGATAAGTCGTACCCAGGTAAGGATAGCATCCAGCAGAGTTCCGTTATGTCGTATTGGTTATAAGGCCATATTCTAGGCCAAAATAATGCTGGTGGTGATAAGTCATACTCAGATGCACAAGAGAACGAAATCACCTACATTGTCATGCGACACGAGACGGGTGATGAACAAAATATGTCGTTCACGTGGAAGCTAAAAATATTAAAACGTGCTAAAATGTCAAATTCCGTAAATGATTGCGTGCGAGTGCCAACAAGCTGAGTGAAATGCAATGGACGAGAGAGGACAGACTTGCTACCGCTCTTCTTGGACTGCTTGGCTGATCGTAAACCACGGCGAAATGGATCAAAATCACCAGTCGTCTTTCATTTGTAGGAAAACGGCGCCAAGGACTAATTTATTCTTCCAATAAAATGTTGAGATCGGTTTCCTTTGGCGACATTTCATGATTTAGCATTTTGCAGTCTCATCAATTCTAAAGATTGGATACTATTATTTCAAGCATTCAAGTTTTTACTCCCGTCTGCCTTCTAAATGTTAGCGCCTGCATGTGACCTAGCCTGATCTTCAATGTTCTTGATGATCGAAATGACCACACTTCTAGTCATTCGCCACCCATTCACTGAAGTGACTTCCCCAATCCCATGACCTAGCTCTTGTATCTTTCTGCATGTAACTGTCTTGTCCCAAAAGGCTATCGCACAAGAAATGAATCGCGATTGAAATTGTATGATACAGTATTCGTAGAGAACCTTCTTTGGAAGTGTGGGTTGCCAGAAACAATTTTTATGATCAGGGCAATTAGTTTATCCACTTCAGTTACATTTGACGCTTCGTTTATAACCATATTCGGAATTCGGTTGCCAAGGTACTATCGGTTATATTCGGTTTCCAAGGTACTATTCGGTACTATTCGGTACTATAGGTACTATTCGGTTACCAAGGTAACATGTGTGGTAAGAGGTAGGTATGTACCTCATTTATGGACTAGGTCACCTATGTTAAACCAAGCTCATTTATAGTAGCGGTGAATAATCAAAGGAACAAATAATTGTAATTTTAATGATATTATTCGGGCATTTAATTCATGAACGTAATAAGTTGACATTCTGCATATATATATATATATATTAAGTTGTGAAACACCAAATGACTTCACAAATATGTCCAGTCGTGACCTGCTTACGTTTCACTCAATTCGCTCAATTCACTTACGCCTGGTCTCTGGATGTCGACTCCAGCCGACGGCAACTGTAAACAAGTGCACCGGAACGCAGAGCAGCACCAGCAGGGACACTCTGACCGTCAGCATCGCTCTGGGTCGGAGCGCCCTGCGTGTGGCGCTGACCCGTTCCTTCTGCACTTCACCCAGCGTCGGGCATGCGAAGACCTGCTCCTGCGCACGCCGCCGGCGGCTGCTCTTCAGCTTCAGCACGGCGTCGAGTGTCCGCGCGGCCTGTCTGTGGGCTTGGTGAGCAGTGCAGCCCGAGTGTCCAAACAAGTCTTGCCGTGGCTGCTCGGAGCACCAGCCGGCGGTGGACAACTGACCGCTGATCGGACTCTCACCCCAGCGGCAGAACTCGCCCGGGGACGTGCGACTCGACACTGCCTCGAGGACAGACCTCGCGTGGGCGCGTGCGATTCGACACTGACCCGACCCCCGACGGCAGATCTGGCGTGCGGAAGTGTGACCGAACGCCGGCGGGCCAGGTGGCGCCGATCTCTACAGAGCTGCCATGACGCACCTGAGCGGAACAATGGAACATTACCGGCTCGTGTGTCCGTGCTCTGGCCGACATGCAGCTGGGCCGTGTTTGGGTGGAACACGATACAGCCGACCACCCCCCGCCCCGCCCGCCTGGACTTTCAAGTGGAAGCCTGAGGTTGGAGTGTTGGATCGGTTGTGATTATACAGAAATAATTTGTGAAATAACAGTTTCAGTCGATTTTTAGGCTCGTAAATGCATCGCTTATACCCACTCATGTCTAGATGTTTGGTGATCGCTACCATTGACGTCATACTTGGCGACAACTGCCATTGACCAGTCGTGACACTTGGCGACAACTGCCATTGACCAGTCGTGACACTCGGTGACAACTGCCATTGACGTCATACTTGGCGACAACTGCCATTGACCAGTCGTGACACTTGGTGACCACTGCCATTGACCAGTCGTGACACTTGGAGACAACTGCCATTGACCAGTCGTGGCACTTGGTGACCACTGCCATTGACCAGTCGTGACACTTGGTGACAACTGCCATTGGCCAGTCGTGACACTCGGTGACCACTGTCATTGACCAGTCGTGACACTTGGCGACAATGACACTTGGGGACAACTGCCATTGACCAGTCGTGACACTCGGTGACAACTGCCATTGACCAGTCGTGACACTTGGCGACAACTGCCATTGACCAGTCGTGACACTTGGTGACAACTGCCATTGACCAGTCGTGACACTTGGCGACAACTGCCATTGACCAGTCGTGACACTTGGTGACCACTGCCATTGACCAGTCGTGACACTTGGCGACAACTGCCATTGACCAGTCGTGACACTTGGTGAGAACTGCCATTGACCAGTCGTGACACTTGGCGACAACTGCCATTGACCAGTCGTGACACTTGGCGACCACTGCCATTGACCAGTCGTGACACTTGGTGGCGACAACTGCCATTGACCAGTCGTGACACTTGGCGACCACTGCCATTGACCAGTCGTGACACTTGGCGACAACTGCCATTGACCAGTCGTGACACTTGGTGACCACTGCCATTGACCAGTCGTGACACTTGGCGACAACTGCCATTGACCAGTCGTGACACTTGGTGAGAACTGCCATTGACCAGTCGTGACACTTGGCGACAACTGCCATTGACCAGTCGTGACACTTGGCGACAACTGCCATTGACCAGTCGTGACACTTGGCGACAACTGCCATTGACCAGTCGTGACACTTGGTGACCACTGCCATTGACCAGTCGTGACACTTGGCGACAACTGCCATTGACCAGTCGTGACACTTGGCGACAACTGCCATTGACCAGTCGTGACACTTGGCGACAACTGCCATTGACCAGTCGTGACACTTGGTGACAACTGCCATTGACCAGTCGTGACACTTGGCGACAACTGCCATTGACCAGTCGTGACACTCGGTGACCACTGCCATTGACCAGTCGTGACACTCGGTGACAACTGCCATTGACCAGTCGTGACACTCGGTGACCACTGCCATTGACCAGTCGTGACACTCGGTGACCACTGCCATTGACCAGTCGTGACACTTGGCGACAACTGCCATTGACCAGTCGTGACACTCGGTGACAACTGCCATTGACCAGTCGTGACACTCGGTGACCACTGCCATTGACCAGTCGTGACACTTGGTGACAACT
Source organism: Ashinkailepas kermadecensis (assembly GCA_034440615.1). Taxonomy (NCBI): domain Eukaryota; kingdom Metazoa; phylum Arthropoda; class Thecostraca; family Neolepadidae; genus Ashinkailepas; species Ashinkailepas kermadecensis. The sequence goes on from JAOTOM010002380.1 coordinate 41,052, forward strand.
GCCATTGACCAGTCGTGACACTCGGTGACCACTTCCGTCGGTCATTCGTGACACTCGGTGACCACTGTCATTGACCAGTCGTGACACTTGGTGACAACTGTCATTGACCAGTCGTGACACTCGGTGACCACTTCCGTCGGTCATTCGTGACACTCGGTGACCACTGCCATTGACCAGTCGTGACACTCGGTGACAACTGTCATTGACCAGTCGTGACACTCGGTGACCACTTCCGTCGGTCATTCGTGACACTCGGTGACCACTGCCATTGACCAGTCGTGACACTCGGTGACCACTGCCATTGACCAGTCGTGACACTCGGTGACAACTGTCATTGACCAGTCGTGACACTCGGTGACCACTTCCGTCGGTCATTCGTGACACTCGGTGACCACTGCCATTGACCAGTCGTGACACTCGGTGACAACTGTCATTGACCAGTCGTGACACTCGGTGACCACTTCCGTCGGTTACACTCGGTGACCTGCCATTGACCAGTCGTGACACTTGGTGACCACTGCCATTGACCAGTCGTGACACTTGGTGACAACTGCCATTGACCAGTCGTGACACTGACCACTTCCGTCGGTCGTGACACTCGGTGACCACTGCCATTGACCAGTCGTGACACTCGGTTGACCAGTCGTGACACTCGGTGACCACTGCCATTGACCAGTCGTGACACTCGGTGACAACTGCCATTGACCAGTCGTGACACTCGGTGACAACTTCCGTCGGTCATTGACCAGTCGTGACACTCGGTGACCACTTCGGTCGTGACACTCGGTGACCACTGCCATTGACCAGTCGTGACACTCGGTGACAACTGTCATTGACCAGTCGTGACACTCGGTGACCACTGCCATTGACCAGTCGTGACACTCGGTGACCACTTCCGTCGGTCATTCGTGACACTCGGTGACCACTGCCATTGACCAGTCGTGACACTTGGCGACAACTGCCATTGACCAGTCGTGACACTTGGTGACCACTGCCATTGACCAGTCGTGACACTCGGTGACCACTTCCGTCGGTCATTCGTGACACTCGGTGACAACTGTCATTGACCAGTCGTGACACTCGGTGACCACTGCCATTGACCAGTCGTGACACTCGGTGACAACTGTCATTGACCAGTCGTGACACTCGGTGACCACTGTCATTGACCAGTCGTGACACTCGGTGACCACTGCCATTGACCAGTCGTGACACTCGGTGACCACTGTCATTGACCAGTCGTGACACTCGGTGACCACTGCCATTGACCAGTCGTGACACTCGGTGACCACTGCCATTGACCAGTCGTGACACTCGGTGACAACTGCCATTGACCAGTCGTGACACTCGGTGACCACTGTCATTGACCAGTCGTGACACTCGGTGACCACTTCCGTTGACCAGTCGTGACACTCGGTGACGGATAGCGCAGGTCAGCAGTGCACTCGGTCAGTTGTATGTGCAGAACATATGGTGCGCGGTGAGGAGGTCGGCTGATGTCCTGCTGATGTCGGGTCACTGCCGAGACTGTATCATCGACCATCTCCATGCACGCTTACATTTGTGACTGCTGTCGGCGAGCAGAGTTTGTGACGTCACCGTGTACACGACACCGCGATATGAAGGTTCACGAAGTGGGTCGTCGGAAGCGCTCCATTTAGTCAGCGAGCCGACACGAAACACGATCGACTTCCGCCGGTCAGTGACCTTTCATCTGCCTCGGTGCATGAATCTCCAACCATCACACGCTCACGCAGTGGGTTTCGAGACAAGCTTCCGGTGATGTTAAGCTATAATGTTTCACAGCCGAAGTTTATGTCTGACGGTTCTCATGGGCTATGTGTCTGAGTGATGCATTCCTCGCTTCGGTTCTACACCCACGTCGGCTGCTTACCTCGAATGGTTGTCGCTATACCAATAACGCTCGGGGTGACGGAAATCAACATGCTCAGCACTTCATGTGGCAGTCGTCACGAGCGCCGGAACAAACTCATGCCTGTGCTTCCTAACGCATTCAGTGTGTGGGAGAGACAAGGGGACATTGACGATGTCGAACATGTGTAATGCTTTGCAAGATTGATATATTTCATAATATTACGCTTGATCGTATCAACAGGGAAGAAGGCCGTGAGCCATGCTCACACACTATCTCGTGGACCTTAGCCACAATCTTATGCCCGGCGTTACATCAAGAGAATCTAACTGGCTTGGTCACCAACTGTTTCGAATGTTGCCACACCTTTAATCTAACGGATAAATTGCATGCTTTATTAAAAACCTTTCATTGACATCAATAACTTAGCCAGAAATTGTTCCAAAGGGAGGGTTGTTGGAAAGGGGCCAGACTCTCGATACAAATGTCTGTCTCCGGATATCAGCCACTTAATTTTGAAAAGGATCCGTTTTTGTTCGCAATTTCGTTTTAATCCGCATTGAAGGCCCGAATCCATTCCTTCCTGAAATTGTAAGTAAACACGGCACCGCATTCATAAACCAGAAATGCAAGCCACCTACATATGCGTCCAGATTCGGTGGTGTCAAAACTCGATTGAAAAGGACCTCGACTCAGTATTTGGTAAGGGGTAATCGGGCAGCACTTGCAAGGGCTCGTAGACGCCAGTGAAGGCCCACACTCATTCGCCAAGGCCCGTACACGTGCGTAAGGCCCCGCAGAGATCCTTAAACGTCCGCAGACATCCGTCAATGCCCGTTGATATTAACATTGAGCAATGGCCCGTAGACGTTCGTGGGAGCTCGTAGACGTCCGTTGGGGTTCATCCACATTTATAAGGGCTTATAGGCGTCTGTAAGCGCCCGTAGACTTTCGTAAAGACACGTAGACGCTCGGCAATGGTCCGTACACTAACGTATTGCTTCGCCAAGGCCCGTAGACGTTCGTAAGGGTCAGTAAATCTTCGTAGGGGCCCGTAGGCGTTCGCAGGGGTCCGTAGACGTTCGTAAGGCATTCATAGGTGTTCTTAGGGGTCGAACAACAGCCTCGGAGGTCATTGTGTTGTTGAAATTGTTATATTCGCCATGGCGATCCCGTAGACCAGTGGTTCTCAAACTAGGGGTCGCGACCCCAGCTGGGGTCGCGGGGCCCTTCTGGTGGGGTCGCGAGCAATCATCGACTGTGAATTGACCCGACACATCTGGTCCGTTGCGCTCTGATAACGCCGCGCTGTTGTTGATACCGCATGAATTTATGGCGCTGTCGCCATAAAATCATGCACTACCTGTAAATTTATGAGTGATGCTTCGCAAGTAACAAAATACAGAACACTATAATACAAAATACAGAATGTGGGGTCGCGGCGCGACGCTCTGGGTACACAGGGGTCGCCACATCAAAAAGTTTGAGAACCACTGCCGTAGACGATTACTTATGGGCCCTGGCGGGGCCCCTCAGGCCGAGCCAGAGGCCCGTAGGAGCCAAGGGGGTGATGGGGTGGAGAGGGTGACCGATTCCATCGCTCTCCCTCTTGGCTACATCACCGGTTGGTATTGATAAAATACAGGATCTTGAATGTGTGTGGCACGTTACGTCGCATCAGTCTGGTCCTAGCCACCCATCGCCCAGTCAGCGGTGCAGCGCATCACCGGATTGCCGGCCTGATGGGGTCGTGATTGTGACCGGATGGTGGCCCGTTTGTGACCCGCTACACCGCAGACAGCCGACTGTAGATTGTGGCCCAACACCTCGCCGGACTGCCGGCCGGATGGGGTCGGATGCAGCCGTGATTGTGACTGGATGGCGGCCCGTCTGTGACCCGCTACACAGCAGACAGCCGACTGGAGATTGCAGCGTGGAGCACCGCCGTGACCCATCAGGCAGAGAGCCAGCTCAAACACGGTGCGGCTGCCAGCGCAGCCGCTATCGTGTCGCTCCGGCTGATTGTTACGGAGGCCAAATTTACTCTTTTCGATGAATACCCGTGTAGGTCAGTGTAGCCGTCGACAGGTCGACCAGTGTAGCCGCCAACCGTTACCCACCACACAACCCCCCACAATGCCTCAAACAAAACCTCTCGCTACCCTGCGCTGTATACTCACAATGGAAGTTAGCAGGCTTGAAACTAATCGTGCATGGTTCGATGAAAACTTGTGTATCGAATTTCGCACGCTTCTGTTTATAATACATAAGTGAAATGTATTTTCGATGTGTACCTACATGGCCTGGTTGCCTTTTTACTCATGCAGAACGCGTTGAAGTGATATTCGTCCGAGAACGAAAATAGGGAAGCTTCAGATATCATGTGACATTATCTCGATCCTTGTTCTCAGAAGTTTCCCAGCCTAAGATATGAGGACATCGCGGGAGATGGATCACCGCCCATGAACAATGCGGCTCCAATGACGCAAACCTAGGCTCTAGGTTTGACCTAGGACTCTAGGTCTAGACATATATTTGAGATTCCTTTAGACGCCTTCACGTAAACCTTTGAGACCATTGAATGGCTTCGTAATTAACCCTCGCAATACGGGGAAGCAACGGGGGACCTTGACATGACTGACGCGTTCCGACCGGACCGTGATGCCTGGCATTGCTTACTAACTTTTAACTCGTCAGTTAGCAACTTGATTCCTGCACCAGCTAATTCTACGGCATTCAAAAGTTGTTCTGTTTTGTCGGACGTTTGTTAGTCAATCAACTAACTTGCAAACAGGGACGGGTACAGGGGGAGGGGGAGGCACTGGGGGCATGTCCCCCATGGAAAGGTGAAGCCCCTCTGGTTGGGAGAGGCTCAAAGTGCACTCTACCCCCGCTCAACGGCTTTTTTGTTCAGCCAAGACACCTTTTCAGGGAAAAAGACAAAAAGGCGAAAATTTTCAGTGTGGCGAGTGCACAAATATGTTCAAATAATTAATACATGTGTATCCACCCCATACCTAAAAGCACGTTTCAGTTCTTTAAAGAAGAGCTTACAGTTGGAAACCCACGTAGTTCATGTACCAAAACTTCTATTTCAGCATCGAACGATGCGTACTTATTCCGAGTTATGTTGGCCTTCAAACCTTTGATGAATTCCATTCTAAACTGCTACGTTGCATTCCCTCCGTGTGCTTCACTTGATTGGCTATTGCCCCGGATATTTTCCAACGTTAACTTTTTAATTTCTTAATTGCATAAACGCCGATAAAGATGGGAATGCTGCAATTAATGCTGAGCTCTAAGCCTCTCCGCCAGTCACCGAAGCATCAGATACCCTCCCCGATGTGCCCGCACCTAACGCAGCGTTCAGCTGGTCGTCCTCTGCGAAGGGCACCAGTCCAGGTGCTCTCGTTTCGCGACGGCTGCATGTTTTTGGCCCAGCCCCTGACCAGCGCGTCTGTCCCCAGGGTACGGACATATCGCCCCGAAGACCGACTGGGGAAAGGTGGTGACCATGCTGTACGCCATCCTCGGCATTCCGCTCATGTGTCTATGCCTCTCCAACATCAGCGAGGGCATGGCGCACTCGTTCAAAGTCGTCTACTGGAAGTGCTGCTGCTATATCTGCACCAAGAAGCCCAAGAAGCGGCGACGTCGCAGGGGTCGTCGAGGGTGAGTCGCCTGGAGGGTGAGGGGGAGAGGAGGGGATGCAGGGGCAGGTCCGGGGGAGGAGATTAGTTAGTTATTTGGGCTTAAGGGCGCGCCGACTACGAGGTCATTTAGCGCCCATCCGGGGGAGGAGAGGCCATGTCCCCAGGAGGCCTATTTTCTCCAGATATTTTGCACTAAAATGACATTTTCTAGAAATCTAAGAATACTATATTAGATATGAAAAAAAATGTATTGTCTTCAACGGACCCGATGAATGTTGCTATTTAAATGATGAGTTTTTAATCAAAGTATATTTTTAAAACTTCCCCTCAGCCAGGCTTCTAGATCTTCCCCTGGGGGTGGCGTCTGGCCTCACTCCGATTCTATCCGAGCTTTTCGCCAGGTAGTTGTCACCTTGCCGCCAACCAATATTTCGGCCAATCGCAAAGGTATGCATGATGATAAAATGCTGCATGCGGTTCCATTCCTGCACATCTCTAGACGCTCCTATAATCTCATAATCCGCTTCCAAAGAATAGACGCTTCGCCAGAACTTTCCAGGGAGGAGCAAATCAATGTTCGATAAGGGAACGAACTTTGATGCGGTGCAGCTGTTGGTGGGAAAAGACAAATTGCTTCGTAGGAGGGGCAGCTTCCCCGAACCGCACCACACCGCGTCAATAAACACACTCACTCACTCGCAATTTCATTAGCAGACACAACCGTAAATCACGGCACTGAACAGCTACATGCTGCGTTTACCACACAATCACAACAGCGCTGATGTCTGCCCGACAGCTTCCCTGGAATACACGGCGGGTGGCCGCATGGGAGCCGCACATTTACAGCTGACTGACGCCGGCCGCGAGACGCGATTGGTGGAGCCGCCCACCACGCTGGCGGACTGCTCACGAATTACAGCTGACTGACGCCGGCCGCGAGACGCGATTGGTGGAGCCGCCCACCACGCTGGCGGACTGCTCACGAATCGTATCAACCCGGCCGGCGGCTGTTCAGCAGCGCCACCGCAACTCACCGCGATCCATCGCCGACTGTTCACCAATTCACAACATGTTGACGTTGGTATGACGTCACAACTTTTCAGTGAGACATCGGCGTCTGAAGAGGACAACATGACAGACAGCAGCACAAATGGTATCTAACTGCCAAGGAACAGAGACTGAGTTCTCCGGAACGACTGTGATTCAGTCGGTATAAATACATTAGCCAGAGTTTGGAGTTCGAAAGCCGAGCAAGTTGGTGAGGTAGTCATGGTTATGCGAGTAGTCAGCAATGGCAACAATCCATTTTCTAATCCAAGAGGAGCACAAACACGACCGTAATGGTTCTCAGCTTCGGCTGAAAATCTCGCATTCATTTTAAAGCGAAACCCCACTGCATGCTCAGGATTGACACCGCAGCATTGGCTTCGAATATCTCATATTTTTATACGTAGTTGCAACTCAGAATGCGGGTGGTTTTGGCTTCGAGATCCCCAGTGATGCTGGCCACATACACCTAGAGCAGATTAGAAACACTGTATTGCCTCATTGCGAACAAAGTCGGACGGAAGTGGTTTGTCGCCACATCAACAGCTGACGCCTGGTTTCAGCTACTCCTCGTCGCGGTCGATCCGCCGTTCAGCTGGTAGAAATGCAGACGGCGTAGTCAGCGAGAGTACCTTCTCAACGTCATACGGTGACCCGGCATCTGAGCTGCAACCTCCGGAGTACAGGTAGGTCATCGAGGCAGCGTACACTGCACTCAGCACACAGGTCAGACACCTGGAACAAGGGGTCAGTGCAGCACAACCAGTGCGTGCCGGGTATATGGTGAATTACCCCAGCGTACACTGCCTTCAGCACCGAGGCCAGACATCTCGGACAGTGAGATGACCCAGACATCGGGCTGCACTGACCCAGGCATCTGGGTCAGTGCAGCACAACGAAAGCGTGTCGAGTCTGTGGTGAATTATTCACGGTCGCATTGTGGTATTCGGGTACGGGATTACAATGGTGTCCGTACGGTATTTTGGGTACAAAACCATGACCCAAACTGTAAGCGGTGGTCTGTAGGGTAGAAATAAGCGGCCTGCCTACGAACTATAACTTTTGGACTACAGCCAATGCACTGTCCTCATAACTTAAATATCGAGCCACTCAAGCAGGGTACATGCCACTTCAATTTCCAACCATAGCGCACTGAACGCAGGCTGATGGCCCTATTTATGAACCACAGCCTTCGAAACAGAGATCAGTGACCCGGCTTCCAAAACATCGTCATCTGAGCAAAGATCATTGGCCCCGTTCTGAGTCACACCATTCCGAGTACAGTTCAGTGACTTCTGTTTTCCAACCATAGCATTCCGAGTTAGTTATTGTGGTTTTGGTGCGCATCGACTGCATAGGTCCCATAGCATTCCGAGTAAAGGTGAGTGACCTCCTTTGAACTGAAGCCCCCGTGCCAGAGGCTGGAAGCCAGAGAAAGGAAGCACGTCGGCGCTACCGTTCCAGTGCTGTTCCCGGTACCAATCCCCGTGGGAGGCGACCCGAGACTGAACACAAACGGCGTCCCAGGTCAGACCGGACCGGGTCTTTGAAGACAAACTAGCGAGCAATACGGCGTGACTCCGGCATGTTCAAAGTGTTCCCGCGATGCCTCGAGAGGAAGAACGTGCGTTAATCGCGATCCGAGAATCGTGACGTCATACTGCGGCACTTTCAAGGCGCACCAAGTTAGCGCGCCTTCCGAACGGCGCCCGTCAGAAATGCAAACAACCATGACTTAAGTTTTTTTTCGCGGTGCGTGCCGGTGACGCGCCGCCATCGTTGCAGGATCGCCGACGAGGTGGAGCCGGTGCCGGAGGCGTACGGCCGCGGCGGTCTGCACGGCAACCGGCTGCCCGCCGACGCCGGCAAGCGGTCGGCGCCGTCCGAGCGCTCCAAGTCGTCCGACGAGCTGCCGCCGGCCAAGGCCGACGTCGACACGGCCGCGCTGCAGCGCACGCCCTTCTTCCAGAACCGGTACGCGCTGAGCGGCGCCGACGCGCTGCGCGACGAGCCGAGCGTCGGCAGCGGCGGCTCGGTGCGCGGCGCGGCGGCGCGCGGCGCCGCCGACTCGGCGTACGGCCGCTCCGTCGGCGCCGGCGCGCGGCCGGCGCGCGCCGGCCGCACCGGCTCCGACCGGCTCAGCAAGCTGCACGAGTACGGCGAGGACGAGTTCGAGTCCGACTACGACGACTCGGACGACGAGGAGGCGGCCGAGACCAAGTCGGTGCCCATCTGGCTGTGCGTGCTGCTCGTCGTGTCGTACATCGTAGGCGGCGCCTACCTATTCAAGCAGCGCGAGCGCTGGACGTTCCTCGACTCGGCCTACTTCTGCTTCATCACGCTCACCACCATTGGCTTCGGTGACTTCGTGCCCGACCAGAAGCAGGAGAACGACAACGAGGGCGAGGCGATCGCCATCTGCTCGCTCTACCTGCTGTTCGGCATTGCGCTGCTCATGATGAGCTTCAACCTGGTGCAGGAGGAGGTTATCAGCTCGGTGAAGAGCGTGGCCAGAAAGCTGGGCATCATCAAGGACGATGAAGATGAGTACGACTACTGACCGGCCGACACTGACAGCGGCTCTGACGACCGAGACAGGTGGTGATTTGCAACGGCAAGTCCGGTGTCAACGCCGAACGACCGAAATATCACTTGGGGCCCTCCCAGTGTTTAGTGCGACTGACAACACACTTTCAGGGCCCTGCCAATTGTAGTCGTGTCCTAGTTACGGAGTGTGGATTCCGACAACGTATGCCAACGTGCAACTGTGCATGACACTAGTTACCGACTGGCACAGATGTGTTCGTGATGCCACCACCGAGTAATCACCCGCATCGGTGTAGCTCCTGAACATCCGTCGTCATCGGCGGCTGGACAGCCGTCACGTGACTCTGGTGACGTCACCGCGGCAGAGTGAAGCCGACGACGCGTCGTGTGACAACGGGACTGGGCCTCGTCCAGCAATAACCACAGCGCAGAGTTCCGTGCGAGCGTCGCGCAACGAAACTCGTCCGCCACGTCCGCCGTCATGCGCTGGACCACAGCTCAGACTGGAGCGCGTGCCACATGGCGACGGCGCCGGCTCATCGGCGGCCGTCGTCCGGCCAAAGGTGCAAGTTCGAAGCTTCTGGCGACGTCAACCATGCCAAACGCACAGCCGATACATGAGCCTGGATTTGTACACAACCACTGGACATATACAGTAGTGTGCGAATGGCGTAGGTGCGAGCGCGCCGCGCGTGTCCTGTCCTCGTTACCGAGGCTAGCGTGCTGTCGGGCACACCCTGCTGCGGGACCACTACCGAGCGACCTAACACCACCTTCCCCATCCCATCCCGACCAAGTAGAGCGGCCTCGGCTGGGGCGTAGCCGGGCCGATCGGGACCGCTGCGCAGTCGGGGCCGGGCCCTCCGGGCCCCGCCGCCGCCAACCATGCCCGCTCGTCAGCTCAACTCGTGGCTCAATACAGACGTTTTACACACTGGACGTGTTTATTGGCCGGACACGCTGGCAGTTGAACAGAGCACCGACGCGCGCGAGAGGGATACCAAGACCCCAAACCGACTACGGTCTGGATGTAAAACGCACTGTGGGGATATATGGCCACACAAACAGTCACATGTCCAATTACACGAATGGACGATGGTGTACATGGTTAGTGCTGAGGCGTTAGTGAACCCATTCCATGCGCCCCCGAATGAATCGCTTATCGGTTTGCTGATCGGAGTACTGGCAAAATCGGCCTGGCCGTTCCACGAACTCTAGATTGCACGAGGTTACAATTTGCGGTGGGCATACACACACACACACATACTAAGCTGAACATTGACAAACCAACGGTATCAAAAGGATAACTCCTCCACCTTACCACGCCTTTATCGTCCGCAAAGCCCGGTAAGATTTAGCTATCTTACAAAGCAGTAATCTTCTACACTACTTCATCGCCCATGTTCTCACCTTATACTTGTGGTGGTGGCTTCGGGTTCAAGGCCTCGCCGACATGACCATTTTGCGCCCATATCGGAATGGAAAAGCGAAGGTCCCCGGAAGTAACCAGGTCCCGAGGTAGTTAACTTTTGGCTCGCAGGCGAAGACGTGTTCAGCGGCCAAGGCTGACCCGTCAGGTCTTACTACACAAGGCGCTACATCGACATAGCACAGCATTGCGGGCCAAACTGGGACCTTGGGCAGGTCGGAAAGATAAACTGTCGGGAGCGGCCAATTAGGGCGGCACGAGCAGAAAGCAGACCGCTTTCAAGGACGCCGCCACCAGAAGGTGCTCGCCGGTAAATTAAGCCCCAATGCCCAGCAACAGGGCTGTCTGCCGGAAGGTGTGACGCGGCGGGCGGCAGCACTAACACATCTGGCATTCCTGTCAAACTACACGTACTCACCACGGCCCAGCGGCAGACGGCCGATAAACAACACCTACGGCTACAGGTACACACACACACACACACACAAATCTAGAAAATCAGGCCCACGGAGACACCCTCGAGTCGAGCCACTCAAACCACAGTGCGGGGAGCCGGCGAACCCAGATCGGGCTGAGGGTTGGGAGTTTGTGTTGCACATGACAGGGGGGGGGGCTGAGAGTCGGAAATCGCCCATCAGCTCAAAATATGGCAGTTAAGAGGCGGAATCGCCGACGACTTGAGACATGAGCTGATACTGCCTACAATACAAGTGGCTGGGAGCTGGAACCGCCCACAACGCGACGGCTGGGAGCTGCAACTGCCCACAACACAGGAGCGCGACGGCTGGGACCTGCCACAATACGGGGAGCTGGGAACTGGGAGCTGGGAACTGGAAGAGCCCACAACACGAGACACGGGGCTGGGGCTGGGATCGCTCGCAGCACGAGGACTTAGATCTGCGACGGCCAGCACTGTGTCGGACGGCAGCCGGTGGTGGAACTACGCACGGGCCGTGGTGGCCACGACCACAGGACGTTGGCACCGACATACCGGCCAGCGACGGCCAGCACTGTGTCGGACGGCAGCCGGCGGTGGAACTACGCACGGGCCGTGGTGGCCACGACCACAGGACGTTGGCACCGACATACGGCCGGCCAGCACTGTGTCGGACGGCAGCCGGCGGTGGAACTACGCACGGGCCGTGGTGGCCACGACCACAGGACGTTGGCACCGACATACCGGCCAGGCCAGCACTGTGTCGGACCGCAGCCGGCGGTGGAACTACGCACGGGCCGTGGTGGCCACGACCACAGGACGTTGGCACCGACATACCGGCCAGGCCAGCACTGTGTCGGACCGCAGCCGGCGGTGGAACTACGCACGGGCCGTGGTGGCCACGACCACAGGACGTTGGCACCGACATACCGGCCAGCGACGGCCAGCACTGTGTCGGACCGCAGCCGGCGGTGGAACTACGCACGGGCCGTGGTGGCCACGACCACAGGACGTTGGCACAGACATACCGGCCAGCGACCCTTCCGTGGTGGATACATGCACCTCGCCGCCATACACGGAGCGGGCCGCGATCAACACAACACTTCGGAGACAACAACCGACACACCTACCGGCCCTCCCACGGAAGGTGTATGCGCCTCCCGTCACACACGTGTTCACCTGTGGTCAATGCAACAATTGAAGCACACCAGCACCTGAGCACCTACGTCACCTACAATTGAAGCACCTACGTCACCGTGAGCACATATCTCTCCGGTTACCCAGACTCAACCTTCCTACATCGCCTGCCGATGATGAACTCTGAACGCCTGGGCCCGACACGGCAGTTGATGACTGTACCGATGTGTAGCGCACCTTCTCCCCCTCCGGCAGGTGGGGGTCCACCCGACCCCACGGCCACGACAATCCACACCGACACGTCTAGCGAAAAACATCCGCAAATGAAGGGCACGCGAGCCTTCAGACCTACCAACGGCCGCGGAGGTGCCAACACACGACTCTGCACACGGCAGGAGTGCGCGGCAGCCGAACACCTATGCCAGCCAGACGGCATTGGCTGGTTGGGCGGGACAAGTCTGTGCCCCTGGTCACCAGCTCTGTGTCTCGCGCAGGCCACAGTTGAACAGTACGAGCAAACAACCCACGGACCTGCGACAAGTGCATGCATGCGTGCATGCATGCATGCACGTATGCACATATGCATGGATGAAGTATATATGCATGTAGGTGTGTATGTATGTATATATGCATGCATGCAAGGCGTTCTGCATACTTGCTCAGCTGGATGGGCATAAGCTCTCTTCAAAACAACTTCTGCAATAGAAATTACTTTTAAGCTCACTGGGTACACTTCGAGGGGACGCTTCCCATCATTTCTTGTAGTGGTAACGCTCGTGTGTGTGTGTGTGTGTGTGTGTGTGTGTGTGTGTGTGTGTGTGTGTGTGTGTGTGTGTGTGGCGTGTGTGCGAATGCACATCCAGCAAAGCATGTATCTATGCACGCATGTGCATACGGGAGCTGTGGTGTACATTTATGTGCGTGTGTGTACGTGTTGATGCAGGACGCTGTTCGGCGATTCCACTGGAGCGGAGAGTTCAGCCGGGCAGCCGATGTGACAACCGAATCACCAAAAACAATGATCGCGCGCAAAAACAACGATGCGCAGATTTACGCACGTTTCCGACACGACTACCTTGCCCAAGAATGGCATCTCGACTAAACACAACTATCCTAGTGACTCTATAATTCCAACATGCCCCAAGACAGCAAAACCACCATTCTCATCAGCAGCCAGCCTAGATAATGGACGGCCATGCCCCAAGACAGCAAAACCACCACTTTCATCAGCAGTCGGCCTAGATAATGGACGGCCATGCCCCAAGACAGCAAAACCACCATTCTCATCAGCAGCCAGCCTAGATAATGGACGGTCATGCCCCAAGACAGCAAAACCACCACTTTCATCAGCAGTCGGCCTAGATAATGGACGGCCATGCCCTAAGCGATCGAAGAAAGCAGACATACCATAATGCTACAATACACCACACCGGGGGACCTGGTTACATGTGTAGTCTTTCGGCAATGGGGCAGTTTTTAGGTGTCGGTCGAACTTTACAGGCATATGGGTGTGACTGAAACGGTCGGCCAGCTTTGCCCCCGTGTGGACGGCGCAGACTATCAGAGAACTGCACGCACGCACACACGCATGTACGACCAGCCGGGAAACAGGTCCGGAATCGCCTGTCTCGTCGTGCGGAGAGGCTGAAGGCACCAGTTTTTGAGTGGTGATCGGCAGGTGGAGGCACTACACGGAGACCTGTGCTCCCGGCACGCGACTCAGCACCTGGAAACAAGAGCGCCGGGTAAGAGCATATAATTACCGCCGTCACAAACTGACATGTACATACATACGCGGTATGGAGGTAACGCCGATAGCGGAGGCTGGCCAACTGACAGGCTGAAATACAAACAAGCACACACACACACATACATACACTACACATACGTACATACGTACATGCGTACATACGTACACATACACATACATACATAAATGCATCACCGCAATTATATTTTTTAAAAAATCCCACAGGTAGCGTGAGCCGAAACGTTGTAAGTAAAATTATGTTCCCATTGCTGTGTTCTCACAATTTGTCATTCCATCCGAACCAGTACAAATAAATATATATATATATATATATATATATATATATATATATATATATATATATATATATATATATATATATATATATATATATATATATATACATACATATATGTATATATATATATATATATATATATATATATATATATATATATGTAGCGAGTTATCACAGCTCCAATGCCATCACAATTACATCTGACCATCACATATCCAGATCAATGATGGACGGACCCAGGTCCTGGAGGCGCCAGTTCTCCACCGGCCATCGTCGGTTTGGAGATCCATGAATAAACGCGCCGGCGGGTAGCGTGACGTGTGCTTATGCTATCACATTCACAATGGAACACTCGACGACACTAAACTCTTTGACTTAGACCGTCAGTGACTCAGTTCACTTCAGTTGAGACGCAAGACAATGATAGGGTTAATAGCGGCGGAGATCAAGGAAATGCGGAATGAAGACATCAAAGGATATATAATCGACAAGCGCCAGAAACAGCAAGACCGGGTGTATGTACATGAGCTTACAATGCCGATTTCGTACCAGGAACTATTGCGGTCTGAGGTAAAATATCACCTTAAAAAACAAAGCACAAATAAATATTGGCGTTCCTCGGAGATGCTTCATCTTCTTTCAACGGCAGGGCCCATGGTGAGCCCATGGTGAGACACCCGAAGAGATTGACCGCACCTCCCGAAGGCTCAATTCCAGGTCTACATACACTTCCGAGACAGGATCTAACGTATTATCAATGCCTATATCACCGTCTTACAGTAGCTGGATGGTCGCCCGACTGACCGTCAGCAGACCCAAACGCCAGACAGCGAGCGGCTGACGCGACACGAATCATCCTTACCGGGGGCATCGCACTGGATCACCAATATGATCACCAATATGCCACCGATCCCAGCCAGCCCGGATCTGACTTCCCTGCACGGATGTCACAGCAGGTCGCGATCGTGATAAAGCTGAGGTGGCTGAATGATTCAGGTCAGAGAGAAAGGCCCCGGTGGCTGGCTCTGCTGGAGCACTGTTTGCAAATAGGATCACCCTGCACAGGAACGTAGGATGAGCCGATAGGAGGAAGATAAGTGGACCGAGAAAGGGCAGACGGAACGGTGTCAAGGAAGTGGGGCGTGGGAGAGAGGATGTGGACTGGGGGTGGGGGTGGGGGGTGTGATTGAGGTTGAAAAGGAGGCATCAGGAAGGACATTGACCTGACCTGAGACAAGAAATTGATAGAACAATGGAATGAATCCACGTCGAGCTACTTTGGCATGTGTTTGACATTAAGGGGGCCTGGGAGAAGAAGTATGACAATGTAGTTGCTGATTACCGACGTCGGATACCTTTTTCAGACAGCGAAAACAAAACTATTAGCATTAGCAAATGGGAACATTTTATATAGTAAGGTTGTAGTTGGAAAATAGAAATAAACATGGTTATTTTGGCACTTTTCGTTTCCACGGGAAAAGAGCCAATCGGCTATCCAAACTGTATGCATTCATATTTGCCAAACTATCCAAAATACGCTCCGATATCCGTACCAAACGGAAATATGGACATGCAATCCGTGTTATGCTCCAGTGAGATGGGTGCTCACCAGACCGATGAGCACGAGCAGACACGCACCGTGGAATGGTCTACAGGACAGTAGCTCGGGCAGCAGTGTGTGATGGGTACAAACGAGACCGAAGGGCGGGAGCCGACACCCACCTTGGAGAGGTCGACCCCAGTGAGAGCGGCCACAGACGGAGGCACCTGGGACACCAGTCGGGTGATCTCTGAGGTCAGCTTGTCCTCACCACCCAGCAGCACGATCTCGTCGACCTTGGCCAGCGGCGCCGCAATCTCAGCGGCCAGCTGACGCCACAGGAGATCATAAAGGTCACACAGATGCCACGACCAGGTCTGACAGGCACACAGACGTCACATAGCAGTCACAAGCAGACGACGGATATCATACTGACACCACGGGGATAAGTGACGCCAGACGCTATACAGAGGCCGTGTGCACCGCAGGACATCAGCGATGGCTCCAACTGTCGTTCACCTTTAGCGCCAAATCCAGGAAATAAAACGTGCAGAGCTATGCCTATTTGATACCAGACTATACCAAGCCATGTCGCCCGACACAATACAACTTGACGGACATGGCTCAGAGATTAATCATATTCTAAGCAGGTGAAAAGTCAGGTTGCAGGTAACTTCGGGAAACTTCTATGATTCGCTGCTAGGGAAACTGAAGCTATCGAGAACAAGACAACTATTTCTATCTCGTCTTATCGGTACACTTCCAGCGTTGGTAGATTGTGTACACCTAGTGGTTAAAATCTTCTAAGACCATGGTTTTGGCTAGCCGGACAAAACTAGTTTTACCTAACTTGTGAGAAATGGATAAAACTTCATTTAATTAAAATTCGTTGAACATGCATACTACATCAGGTATGCAAGTTATATGCTACATAGAACTAAAATACATCCATGTAAACCACTTCACCATGATTGTATTGTCTACAGCACCTTAATCCATTTACTCAATATATATGAGCAAAAACTTAAGTTATGTCAAGGGAACCATCAAGTATAACAAAAGAAAAAGCTATTTATGACACAAAAAATGCATTACTTCATAATACACTCCAATGGACAAAAACTGCTCATAAATGAAATTAAATGGTTATATGACATCACATGTGATGTGTACAACTTTTTTTGGGGGGTGGGGAATGAATACAAACCAATTGTGTGCCCAGCGTTTCTTTTTTGTCCAGGAAAGACAGTTTTAACCGGCTACAGCTGGTTGCAACAAATGATCTGAACAATGCCAGTTTTATACATAATTTTACCAGCCCTGCATGGGTCAATGAGATCACATGGACGGCAAGACTGCATGAATCGCACAGGCGAGAGATGCGCTTGTGAACCGTGTCACTCTAACAAGACCCATGAAATTGAGACCACACGGTTACAGGGGCCGTAGCAGCCCTGAAGCATGACAAATCATACTGTACAGAGCATTAGAGATCGAAAATTCCACAACAGCCAACGTCGCGGTTCCAGCTACCATCTAAAGCCAACACAACGAAACCGAACTGCCGCAAAGAAGTCGGCGACAGTGAACAACCGCCACAAGCGTGGAACACAGACGGAACTGCGCCGGCCGGGGAAGGTCGCCACCAGCTCACCTTCGGCATCGAGTCGAGCACCATCGAGATAATGGCCGCCTCGCCGTACTTCTGGAAGGCGACCGCCTTCATCCGCATGCGTTCCGCCTCGGCGTGTCCGATTGCCTCGGTACTGCTGGCCTGCGCACTGCCCATCAGTCGGATGCTCTCTGCCTCGGCCTTGGCAATCTCCACCAGCTGGTACCTGTCCACCGAAGGCAATCAAATCGTCAATCATCGGGAGAACTGAGTTAGCTGTGTTCTTCGGTGCCAATTAAATCATTAAATATATTCATTCAGGGCATTCAAGTCATCCAATGTTTTCGTCATGGACATTACCAATCCTTTGAAAGCCTGTGTTCTTTGAGGGCATTCATATCATGAAATATGCAACTAAGAAATCAATCATTCCCTCTGAACGCCACGAGTTTAATCGTATGCACTCTTCTGCTGTTTTATGAAGTTTTATCAAACAAGTAATGATTACTCCAACCTGCATATAGCCAGGGAAATGGCAACCATTGAATGACAAGAGGAAAACAGACAGGCCAAAAAGCCTCGAAAGAATGAATTGTTGAACATCGCCGAACTTAAAACAGCATCATGCGCGCGCCACTACTTGTCTCCAATCACGTATAAATGGTCGGTTTGTTATTCAGATCCTATGATACGGTTGCGATTCAAAGGCATAACACTTCAACGTTTTAAACTCAATCCGACTATCTCCCCAGTCTCCCAAAGAACATACTGGAGCCTTTATCGAAGCATATATATGTATATATATATATACATATATATATATATATATATATATATATATATATATATATATATATATATACGAGCTACCGGGCGGCCGTGTCGGTGCATTGACGGCACGTTAAACTTTCGGTCAAAATTCTGCCGTTGAACTTGAATTAATGGATCGGGTGGTGGGGCCAAGGTTCACGCAACAAGCTCTGCTTAGCAATAGGACCCTGGTTCATAAAGCCACCCCAACAAGAACTCGGATTAAATTTATTTAAAAAAAAAAAAAATAATATATATATTTAATATATATATATATATATATATATATATATATATATATATATATATATATATATATATATATATATATATATATATATATATATATAAATGTATATGTATATGTAAATGTATATGTTTATCCACTTGAGACCCATGCGTATTGGGGAGTAGTATGAAGAACATCTTTATTATATTATGAAATATTAGGGCACATATGCACGAAAACTATTTTTTTGTAATTTTCTTCCGAAACCCCATATATGGCTTTTTGAATGCATAGAAATATATACATTGGGTCTTAATGACTTTTTATATACTTTGCACTTGGTATTAAAAAGCGATGATTCTGGCTTTTCATTGTTTATTCATGTCATTAAACAACGTGTTGCATAATACAAAATATGAAAGGTGCGAGAAACGGTGAAGTAGAAAATGGTGAAAGACATGATTCACTTTACCGAATGAGTCTGCCACATCTTCAGATCCCTCCCAACGCGACATCGCCTTGAATCGTGGAACTTTTTGAAGCAGCTCCTGCTAGAAGTCAGGCCTAGGAAGACCTGGCGGGACGAGCATCTGGTTCTCGCCAGTTTGTTGCAGTTCGAGTGTCGGAATATCTGCTAGGCCTCCTTCGCCGACATGATCTCCGGCATGTGCAGGGCTGATGTTCTTCGTGCGCTTTCAGCAGGAAGGGAGTGATGATACGAGTTGGAGTTGTAAGAACCACGCTGCTGGCTGCGCGCCCCTTCATCCACCCCGTTAGGGTTTATAGGAGGGGGTTAGGGTGCATCGATGCATTGTGAGGCGTTGCCACTTTGATTGGCTGTTCTGCGAGATCCAACTTGAACCTCATGTACTTCATGGAGGATCCATCTCCCTGGATCTATCCCACGCAACTGTTCGCGATGCTCGATCCACGGATTTACAGCAGCCATATCCAGTATGTGGAACATGGTCCGCACAGTCCGTTTCCTGATCCTCGTCTTCATACTGTAATGGGCAACCATCCTGTCCATCAGGGCTATGACACCCATGCAACAGCTGTGCTGAAGCACAATGTCCGGGCGCTTCACCGACACATACTTTATCTCCTTGGACCAACGTCTGCAGTCAATCTCCGATTAGATTCTTCGTGGTTAGAAGCGAGGGTGACGGGCTTCTTATCCATCCAGGTTGTGATGCCCATGGCGCCTCGTGTGGGATCCTGGCGGACAGTACAGACCGATGACCCTCAATTTTTCAGGTCCTTCGCATCAGGGACGGCCTTGGGCGACTTTTCATAATCGTCCCCGTTCCCTTTTTGCCACTTTCGCTCAGTGAGCCCAGAATCTTGACTGCGGTGAAGGAACGATCGAAGCATACCATACTTACTTTAGGAAGCGTCTTAGTCAGCCTGAGGACTACTGCTTCCCCAAGTCCTGGAGCCAATTCCTCATGCTCAGGTATCTGTGAGACGATGTGTTTCTTTCCCTGAGTGATTTGGAAGTTAATAACCAAGCCATTTGGCACAACAAGCACCCAGTTCTTCAGTCATTCCCGATTCGGTTTGTTTGGCACGTACTGCTTCAGGTTGCACTGACCGATGAAAGGGACCATTTGGTCGTCCACAGCACTTATCCGGGGTCGAGGAAGGTCAAGGAAACTCTTCTATACTGATTGCAGAAAAGGGCGAATCTTCCAGAGACGATCTTTCTCCCAGTCTTCAACAGTGATCCAGCTGTCGTCCACCACATTCAGGTTTACCCGAATAGCACAGAACTTGTTCCTTGACATGAAGTCAGCAATCGCAGGTATTCTGTACCTGACTGTCCAGTACAGTCGAATCCAGGATAACGTCAGGATCGACATGTGCATACACATTCCGATGAACCTAGTGTTACCTTCAAGCTGTCCCGGTAGCTCAGTTGGTTAGAGCGCCGGCCTGCACTCGTCTCCCATGTCCTGGCAAGACAGGGTTCGAGTCGCTTCGCGCGCTCGTATTTAGCTCCCGGCTGGGAGGGTCAGCTGGCAACTGGCCCGGTAAGGCCGGGGACGAGCTACCAGGGCGGCCGTGTCGGTGCATTGACGGCACGTTAAACTCCCGGTCAAAATTCTGCCGTTGAACTGGAGTTCATTGATTGGGTGGTGGGGCCAGGATTCACGCAACAAGCTCTGCTTAACAATAGAACCCTGGTTCATAAAGCCACCCCGGCAAGAATTCGGACAATTTAAAAAAAAGAAAGAAAAAAAGGCACAAGTTCAGCAGTTTGTCTAGTTCTACACCTCTCTGGTTTGTACAGGTGCTGACGGTTTCCAGCAGTTCTCTAGGCACGTAGCGTTGGAAGAAGTCTAGTGGGGTAGAAGCAGCCGTGCAATGACTCATTTGTCCACCACCTGTCAATATCAACATTTTCGGACAACCTGGCTGCTTCCCCGAAACCAGGCATGTCTCCAGAACACGCTTCGATTTCCAGAGGTAGATGAAGTATCACCCGTGTCCACTTCCGAATGAGATATTTCATGTTCTAGAGGCGCTTCATGAGCCGGGTCCCTTTCTCTGCCATCGATTGTCTGCAATACTGCCATCATCTGAATCCAGTTCTTCCCTTGTATTTTTTTAAAGTATAAGGCATCCATTTTAGGCATATGTGTGGACACCCAATGTATGGAGATCTCGACAGTGAGATTTGAAAGTGAATAGCTCAACATGACATTGACCTAACTCCATAAAATGCACATCAGTAGTTAGATTGATGCTTCATGATCACATTTGTCACCAAATCAGCACTATTTCAGAGTTATGAACTTGCAAAATTAGCTACCGTTCATGCGCGGTCGAGCGCGCGCTCCACTGCGGGCTGCCATCTCGGGGGAAAAAGGACCCTAGTGGGGATGATATGAGGCACAATGTAACAAAAATGTCCCCTAGGTGGCAGACATGTGTACGAATATGCATGTAACATTAACATTCCTGCAGATTACCCAACGACGTATAACAATTCGCAAAAAAGTGTATAGACTTCAATACCTGGGGTCTCAAGAGGATATGTAGATGGATATATCTACAATATATATATATATATATATATATATATATATATATATATATATATATATATATATATATATATATATATATATATTGATTGATTGATTGGGCTTAGGGGCGCATCAACTGCTACTGGTTATGTAGCGCCCATATATATATATACAGATACACACACACACATATATATATATATGTGTGTGTGTGTATCTATATATATATATATATAAATATATATATAGATAGATAGAAATTAAATCCATGGAACAAATTCACACTTCCAGTGACATTTCGGTCCTGGGACCTCGATCTCGGAGCTTACTGCTGAGGGCCGTCCGGGGCATACACCAGCACAACAGCCGCAGGTGGGACGGACTCCACGCACCGTTTGCCTTCGGCGATCGCCTCCATCTTATAGCTCTCAGCCTCGGCTGGCAGCCTCACAGTACCGGTCAGCTCCTTCTCCTTCCGCTTGATCTCCTCTGCCTCCACCTAAGGACAGAGCGATGATACACGAAGTTATATGGGACCTATGAACCTAGTAATCAAGGGCGAGGTTCAGAAGTCAGGGTGTGGCAACCGAGTGGCTTCATATTCACTTTAATCAGTCGGAACAGGAGTCCGTAGTGCAGTGATAAAATAATGATTTCCGTTAGGTGTGAGATGTCGAAACAAGTGCAGCAAGATGTCGAAATCGCCATGGAAATAATGTTATATAAAACATTGTTAAGTCCTGCAAACCCAGTTTTGAGATAATTGCGTACTGTTCCTGCTTTGCGGGATCTAAAGGTACCTAATTTGGTGACACCGATATCAACGATAACGATACAAACACCCATGCTATAAACTGGCATTGTATAACATAGCACATCATAGGTAATCCCTTCACCAGGAATTGCGCTACTGGATGTTCGTTATCACTATCCTGGATCCGTTATGGTGAGCATAAGCATGATACTTGTAAACGGGATACAGTTAGAAACGAGGAAAGAAGACTTCACGAACACGCACCAAGTAGCTTGATGTCGATACCCCTTTGGGTTGGTTGGATATTGGTTTTACGACACGTCGACCGTGGAGTCATATATCGTCGCCAATCTCTCACGCCGATTGGTCGCGGGCGAAGAGTAGCGACAGGTGAAACTCGAACCCACAATCTTTCGATTGTGAGACGAGCATCTTACCCCTAGGCCACCCGTCCCCCAATACCCCTTTGGGAAGGATGTCGATTCAGTGTTCATTAAGTGGTGTATTCCACCTTATTTCGCGAATAATTTATCACGGCCGTAGTGAGTAAAATGCTCGTCTCGCAATCGAAAGATTGTGGGTTCGAATCTCACCTGGCGCTACTCTTCGCCCGCGACCAATCGGCGTGAGAGATTGGCGACGCTATATGACTCAACGGTCGACGTGTCATGAAACCAATAACCAACCAACCAACCACGGCCGTAGTGAGGCTTTGAAGTCCCAGCACGACTCAAGCTCGAGGTTAGTGGGACAGTGTCGGTGACCGAAAGATCGCATGTCAGCAATATGCAGCAGGAAACTCAAGCACATGAGACCAGGTTGTCTCGACACATGAAGGGGACGAGATGGGAGGAGACCCTGCGACACAGATAATATGTCCCCTGA
Organism: Ashinkailepas kermadecensis; assembly: GCA_034440615.1. Lineage (NCBI taxonomy): Eukaryota > Metazoa > Arthropoda > Thecostraca > Neolepadidae > Ashinkailepas > Ashinkailepas kermadecensis. Next base: position 64,081 of record JAOTOM010002380.1, read on the forward strand.
GACATGATCAGGACCCATCATTTTGGGCATTGGAGAACAGGATCTTGGAGATGTGACATGGAAGCTCTCTTATCCTCCATAACTTATTAACTGTGCAGTATGAGTGAAAGTCAGGGTTTGAGATCCCAGAAGTTTGGGTAGATCTATCAACGAGCAATACACTTCCATCATTTCAGTATCAAACAGCACCACTGAACCTTCCAACGAGATGCAATAGGATATTTTCTAGAGAATCATGATGATGCACACCCAAGACGAGGCCGTTTTCCCAATACTTCTTCCAGGCCGCAATTATATCCGCCTCACCTCTATCTGCTTGCGGCGCTCGATGATATCGATGGCGATCTCCTCCTGGCGGATCTTCTGTTTCTCCTTCGCCGCCTGCAACTCGTACGCCAGCTCCGATTGGGCTTTCTGCGACGGAAGCAGCAGACAGGTCACAGCCAGGTCAACTCACGGCCAGGGTGGGTCACTTCCGTAACAGAGGCGATATGGAGCGACTGTCCGTTTCCGGCCAGTATAGGAGTCACCGGTGCAGCTGCTCTTGCAGTGTCGTCATCATTACATGGGGTTACATCACCGACCATCGAAGATCAGTCACTGATGCAATATGTCAGCTCTCGAATATACTTCACTTCGCACTTCATGAGTCAATCGTGTAATCTGTACATGACTTACTACAAACCATGACTAGCGATATACAACTAAAAAACCGGTACGTTATCGGACAAGTAGGTAAGCCACCCGATACTCAACGAAAATCAGCATCATTTCCCAAAAATACTTACAAAGCACATGACTTTAGTTCACAGCCGTCAACTCCCGCTTCTAGATCAATGACACTCGATGACTTTGACCTGAAATTTGAACAAGATATGTAGAACCGATGTATAAAAAGGTACTGCAATTTTGTCTGCGTTCATTCCTTCGGCCGCTATCCTTGGAAAATGTGAGGGGGATCCTCGCGCCTCCCCCGGCCAGGCGAGGGCTAGAGCAGCTCCTCGTACCCCCAATGCACCGACACTGTGCAGTAAAGTACTGCACCCATTTTGCCGACGTGGCCTGAAATTTCGCCCAACAACGTCCTGTTCGCCTGGATATAGAGCCTACATCACGGGAATGGGGTAGCGGGCCCTCCGTTCCTCAAATTGAATGTTTTTGTACGTCCATCGGGTCAGATATGGCAGTGCCACATTCATCTGACACGCACGCCGCCAGTCGTTCTGTCTTACCGCGGTGTTAACCTCGCGATCAAACAGCGCCTTCTGCAGCTTGAAGAGGCGAGTGCTGTCCTCCACCTTGGTGTCGGTGCCGTACTTGACGTCCATGGCCGCCTTCTCACACTCAGCCTCCTGTAGGCCGAGGCTGTGTCAGATCAGCGCCAGTGTTACGATCAGCCGCGTGCCGCGGACGCTCAGACACCGTCCGGCCACCACCGCCAGCAGCTGCCTGCGCACGGGACCAATGAAACCATCAACTATCATACCCAATATCCTGCAAACGAGACAATGTCCATCACACCAGACTAAACACCCTGATCTTCATTGGGTGGCTGAATCTGTTTGGTTGTACAAGGGAAAGGGGACTGCGGCTCGTAGGGCCATAGTTCATATTAGAAGCTTGGAAACGAAGGCTGGGAGTCATTACGCACATATATTTCATTAAAAGGAGACCGATAGGCAAGCCAATCTTAACTTAATCACGATGGTATCACGGCGGTGCAAGGTCAAGATATCGGTGTCAACGTTTACAACTTTTTACACGCGTCAAGGCGACGTTCACAAAGAGAGCATTTGCACTACTCAGATCCAGCTCACTTTCTCCCCTCAGTGAGACGAAGAACTCTACCGATGTGACAAGCATCCAACTGCACATGTCACCTGTGTTGCAGTGTGTCCGAGGCGAGCAGTGGCCGGATACTGACCCGGATGCCGGCGTCGCGGGTTGCCATGGCGACACCGATGGTGGCGTCCCGCTTGACCACCGCGGTCTGCGGCCGACCTAGCGAGCTCAGGTAGTCGACTTTGTCATACACGTCCTTGATGGTGAAGCTGAGGATCTCGATGCCCATGCGGCCGACGTCGGGCGAGGCCACCTCGCGCACCAGCGCGGCGAACTGGTCGCGGTCCTTGAACACCTCCTCCACCGTGAGCGTGCCTGTCGGCACATGGCGCCGGCATCAGCCAACCTCACCGTGTGCCACGAGCAAATTGTGAAGTCGACACATTACACTGCGGAGGACAGAACCCCACAGTTTTCCGCGGAAACCAATGCCCATGCAAAAAGGCTCTTCAGGAAGATACTAGTTACTTCAAAACAGTGATGGTGCAAATCTTCCAGTGAACCTCCAATGGCGCATATATCGCTGACCATCATCTGAGACAATCACTTAGCTCCAGTAAGCTCGCAAGAAGCCCATGTCTCCCAGTTATCAGTATCTAGGCGTCCTGGTTGGGATCCTACAGCAGTCACTGGCACAGAGTGACGGCGAGCAGCGCAGGATAGGAATTTCAGTTGGAATTCTGGGATTGGAGAAAGTAGCTTCGGGGCCATGCAATTAAGAGAGGATAGTTATCTGTCTGTTGTGGGTTCACCAAGTCCTTTTCATACACTCGAATGCTAGGGTACGCAAATAATCTTACTTTATAACTTAGGAATAATAGGATTAGGAATAACAAAGCAAACAAAATATACCAAACAGTGTGGGATTATCGATAATTTTCTTTCCAAATCATATAATCATATGCTATTAATGGAAGAACAGCCTGGGTCTAAACACTAGATTTTGGGAAATGTGTATCAAAAGTCAACAATAGCGCACAATTTCATTGCCAAACATCACCATTCAACCTTCCCGTAAGAAGACACGACATATATTTCCGGGGAGGATAACTTTATAGATGACTAAATCCGAGATAAGACTCTTCCAACATTTCTGGTGTAATTCGCCGTTCAACCTGCCGCTAGATGGCAGTACAAACATTTTAAGATGGCGGCTCTGTGAAGGATAAACAACATGCGTACCGTATTGCGTGATACTGTCTGAACTTGCTTCAGAGTGACACAGATGGATTCTACCATACCGAAAATATCAATTGTGTAAATCTCAGAGTATATCGATGATAAAAAGCGTTGTGCCATCGAGGGCGAAGCTGTACTAGATGCAGGACACATTATTTCTTATGTTACAATTGGGAAAGAACCAGGCAAGGTTATGGTGGAGGCACCCTGCATAAAATCCAGCCACCTACGCGAGAAGCCCATGAGCTGCATGCTGTGGTGGAGTGTGGGAGATTCTGGGTTCAGTGCTCATGCAAGGCTGGCCTCTCAGAAAGCTGCAAGCATTGCAATGCTCTGCTACTATACCTAAACAAGTGAGGAAAGTGAAGGGTTAATTGATTGTTATGATTGGCAGAACTATGTACAGATCTAATATGGAAATGACAAATTAGCATTAAGCAGGGCATAAAACCAGGAGGTTCTGACCCCTGATGACATCAGAATTTTCATCTATGCCTGGCATCATCATGCAAATGTGGAAGCCTTGCATAATTATTGATGTTGTGAATATCTGATTGAACCACATTGCTTTCATGTATCTGCTTACTCAGAATTCTAAGTCATTCAATTATTGGTGTGAAATTGATGGCACCAAATATACAAGAGCCTGTAAATTCAAATCAACCAATTCAATGAACCAGTCCAGATGTTCTCTGACATATGTTGTTAATGAAGTTTAGTTTGGACATAAGATAAATCCATCTCATATTTTCCACCATAAGGCAAAGGAGATTAGGCTAGGTTTTGTTATTTTTATTTTTATTTTCACCTTTTTATATACGTTTGTGAATTGTTTGAAAATAATTAATTTCAATTTTTCTTCCAAATGTTAGGCTAGGATAAGTCTAAAAAAAGGTAAATTTGTGTTTTAAGGTGTTTTATACATTCTTGGATTTCTTTTTCCAATGCAATGCTTTTTGATATGGTCAACATCATGTGACTACCCATTTCCAGAGCCTACAGGCTCCATCAACCAGACTTGTGCTCGACTCAAATTTTTGGAATCGGCTCACATTTGACTCATAGATCTTGAGATCCGATTCAACTCATGATTCACAGCAGGTCAAAATTATTTCATTCGACTCAATTCAGACTCAGAGCTACAGAGATCCGATTCAACTCACGACTCAAACATAAATTTGGATCGATTCAGATCCGACTCAATGTTTATCAGACTCATAAGCCATATGATTTCGTGTGCACTGCTCACACACTATTTATATATATATATATATATATATATATATATATATATATATATATATATATATATACATATATATATATATATATATATATTATATATATATATATATATATATATATATATATATATATATATATATATATATATATATATATATATATATACACATATATATATATATATATATATATATATATATATATATATATATATATATATATATATATATATATATATATATATATATATATATATATATATATATATATATATGTATATAATGTGAGGGGAAAACAAAGTTATAGCAAAAATAATTTCTTTGACAGACAGTTTGATGTCAACTCATCTTCATCTGTCTAATTAAAGAAGGGAATCAGTATTTATTCATACTAACGAAGATGCTCCAACATCGAAACATCTGTTGGATATATTATTTGTGCTATAACTTTGTTTTCACCTCACATTATTTATAATTCATCATGCACTGTAATGGTTGATATATAGGATAAATATACAGATAAATGAACGTGCATGTGCATAAGGAAATTGCCTCAAACAGATTAACGAAATAAATGGTTGTCAATGCATATGCAAAGCAATGAGTGCATAATACCTCAATCCACATCAGCATGATGTACACACAACCTGAATCACATACCTGACACACATCACCTAACTGCAACATGGCACCCAGGTTCTGCACTGCAATAGGTATCTGCACAGAATATGATTGCGTTGGTCTGTTGCCCCCACGAAGTTTGTTTGGTAGCAGGCTTGAAGGTTTCCCTTCACCATTGGTTTACACCCAATTTTACCGACTTTTTCTACGCTATCTTGCATATTTTATGGCAATATAGGGTACTTTGACGTATTCTAATTGAAAGCCCTATTCTTTAGCTTCATCAAAGGGTATCCTAAATGACCCAGTAATAATCGTCCTGCCCAACAATGTGCCATTTCCGGCAGGCTCACCATCAAATGCCTCCAAAATAAAGGGCTTGTTCCTGATATTGGTAGGCTCCCTCTACCATCATATCATGTTCAAGTTGTCACCCTCGTTCAAGAGCGGAAGAAAGGACAGTCAAGGGGGCGCTAAGTGCTCCATAGCTTCTTCTCCCCATTGGCAGTAGAGTTTCAGTTGAGTTGCAAGTTTCAGGAGGGCATTCCTAGATCACAATGGTGTTGTACATAAATGTTCAATTATGCATGTATCATCAACAATCCATGCAAGATTCACCAAGGAAGAAAGCATCATGCCCTGGGTCTAGCTGGTCTGGAAAAACTGTTTTCAACAACTGCTGTATGTTAATGTAGGTAGGTAGGTAAATGTTTGGAAAAATAGGCTGATCCTAGATTTTGGAGATCCTGAACATCATCCTTTCCAGAAACTTATTTGTTGTTTTTTCATCTGGAAGTTGAAGTTCCTAAGTTATTAACTTTTGACAACGAACTGCTGTGATCAAGGAAAAGTGCTCAAAATTCACTGAAATGGGTGCAAGTTGAGTTACCATGCATAAGGTTTGAATACAAATATTCTCCATACTGGATGACTACAAAATATTCCTCTCCAAACGCCGGATTACAATGCACAAATCCGACCTTGTCTATGCATGAGAATAAAATGTGTCGGAACAAATGCTCACTGGAAAGAATGGGAAAAGATTATAACTCACCTGGTGAGCGGAATACAAATATATTTGCTAGGAAGCAAATTAAAGTGACCATTGCGTATGATTTGAGAAAAGTTCTGCAACCAAATTTCTACCATATTTTTTTTTTTAACTTCGAATGACGTCATGCGGGCTTGAAGGAACATTTTGATCTACCTTCTTGTAAGGGTAACTTGGGTTTGTTATTTGTCACACAAACCGACGCAAATTATTCAGTGCAAATGCCTGTTCCAAAAAAAGTGCACGGTCGTTTCAGTTCCCTATTATTTTTCACAATCACACCCCATTTCTGTGTTGTGTTTCTGGCACTAGAATTGACTCATGCATGATACTGATTGTGAATACCAAGCTTAGCATTAATACTTTTTTTGTAGTTATTGTTATCCGTTTTTGGTAAATAACTTAAGTACACCTCATTCCTTACTCACTGGCAGCTGATAAGTTGACAATTGTAATGTATTAATTGTAAGTTGTAATTGTAATTGTAAGTTGACAATTGCATTAATAATTATACTGTGTTTGTACTCCCTACCTTGTGTCATGGCATACTATTTACAAAGATACATGCTTTATATCATTTGTTCATGACTTGCATTTGAGTCGCAAGACTCAAATGACTCATTGTGATTCAAATGATTGACTCGAGATTCAACTCATTTAAAAAAAAGAAAAATGTGATTCAACTCGCGACTCAAGATGTTTTTGGGAAAAGAATCGATTCAACTCACGACTCATCCAAAAACGATTGATTCATGAGTCGATTCTCGATTCAACTCGAGTCGAGCACAAGTCTGCCATCAACACCCATAGAGTGCCCAACCCTACCGAGGATAGCTCGCAGGTGGCCTTCGAGGGTTTGCAGAACGGTGTTCTGGACATCTTGCATAGATTTCCCGAGGAACTGTTCAAAAGCGATCTTGAGGATGTCGTCTTGCTTGATGAACTTGCATTGGGCGACACCGGTGACGGTTAGCGGCACGCCTTGGGACGTCTCTACCCGGTCACACATGGGGTTCAGGGTCATCACCTGCCGACACATGGGTCAACGGTACACCTCGGGACGTCTCCACCTGGTCACACATGGGGTTCAGGGTCATCACCTGCCGACACATGGGTCAACGGTACACCTAAAGACGTCTCTACCCGGTCATATATGTAGTTCAGGGTCATCACCTGCCGACACATGGGCCAATGGTACACCTCGGGACGTCTCCACCTGGTCACATATGGAGTTCAGGGTCATCACCTGCCGACATATGGGCCAATGGTACACCTTGGGACATCTCCACCCGGTCACATATACGGTTCAGGGTCATCATCTGCCGGCACATGGGTCAATGGTACAAACTGTGACGTCTCCATCCGGTCATATATGGGGTTCAGGGTCATCACCTGCCGGCACATGGGTCAATGGTACACCTCGAGGCGTCTCCACCCGGTCACATATTGGGTTCAGGGTCATCGCCTGCCAACACATGGGTCAACGGTACACCTCGGGACGTCTCCACCCGATCACACACTGGGTTCATGGCCATCACCTGGTAGGGGTGTTGTCATCTCTCAATAGGATAACGAATCACCGCCCACACTGGGCGCCCGCAGGCGGAGGACTTCTGCAGTCGACAACCCATAAGGTGACGCCTGTCTGGGCTGTCTTCGTGTGCTGCTGACCCACCAACGTCAATAGAGGCGACGAGTAGTCTAGGGGTAAGTTCCCGTCTCACAATCGAAAGATTGTGGGTCCGAGTCTCACCTGTCGCTACTCTTCGCCCGCGACCAATCGGCGTGAGAGATTGGCGACGCTACATGACTCAAAGGTCGACGTGTCGTAAAATCAACAACCACCACTAACGTCGAGAGGTTACGGGGAGCACAGGGCCCGTGGTACCTGAGCGGCCAAAGCTCGCCAAAGTCTCACCTCGAGACTGATCCTCTTGACGTCGGTGACACACCACCACGCCCAGGCCCAGCCGCCCACGATCGCCTGCTTCTTGGTGGCACTGAAGCAGCCGCCTGTGGACGGCGCCGCCCGTTAGTGTCGGGAACATGTCCGAGGTCGACCCTCTCAACAAGAACTTTACCTGCACGCGGTGGAGGGGTCAAATCTACAAGATCTGCAAAGAAGCTTCACAATTTCTCCGGGCTTCGGGCCGCTTCCAAATGGAGTTAGTTTTTCGCTGGAGGGGTTCAGGGTCCCAGCTCCCTGTTCCCTACTACTCGCTGGAGATGTTGAGTAAAATCCCGGACCCCGGAGCCATTACCCCTGTGCTGTCTGTGATGGAAATGTGGGCCAGAATTCCCTGTTATGTGGCTATTGCAGAAAATGGTGCCACAGAAGATGTAGTGGCCTTGAGACAGTCTCACGCAGTGTGAGTGATTGGAAATGTCCAACCTGTTCTAGATCAACAATGCCAGACCACGCTCCACCGCCACCGGAACCCCCGCCCCTGCCACCGGCGCGTCCTCATGGAGAGCTCAAAATATTGCAGCTGAATGTGAACGGATTAAGTCGAAGGATACAAGAGGTCGGACAGTTGGTGAAAGACCTTCAAATAGACATAGTCATGCTGCAAGAAACCAAACTGGCTGCAGACAAACCCACCCCAAAAATCAGCGCATACAAGTGCCTTAGGGCTGATCGAGATGAGTTTGGAGGAGGACTAGCGACTTACGTCAGCGAGAAAATTCCAGTAGCCAATACTACCGATGACGTCAAATCCAGAATAAATGATGGTCACAGTGAAATATTGAGCTGCAACGTTAGCCAAGAGAAAATACTCATATTGTCAATCTGTATCTGCCACCAAGGACCACAGGGTACCAGCCAGATGTCATTTATCTGTGAAATTGAAAATTGTCCAGTCGGAGGCGACTTAAATAGTCACTCTACACTCTGGTCTGACTCTAAAGAAGATAGAAGAGGAGTAAGCATACAGGAGAACCTTGACGAACTATTTTTCCTCAATTACCCCTAAGTGCACACATGTGTACCCTATGTCGCCAATCAATCGCCTACCTCATCCGATGTCATCTTCTGTTCAATGGAACTCGCTGTACTCACAGACTGGAGAGTGATTAATGAAACCTCGTCGGATCATAATCAGATCATAATTGAAATGGTTTTAAATTGTGATTCCGTAAGCACCAAAAGGACTTTCACAAACTACAAAAAGTCCAACTGGGAAGAGTGTGCAGCCGAGTGTGACCTTCTGCTAGATAATTACGCATTTGAAGGCGATGTACAACAGGCTGAATCCATTCTCAGTATGGCCATCATTACTTCCAGCAGGCACAACGTTCCACAAGGTAAAATTCCTCAATTCAATCCAAATTTCACCGAAGAGATTAGAGCGTTGATAGATTAGCGGAATCTCCGAAAGGCCGAGACACCCCCAAACACGGTAGAAATGAATAAGCATAACCGCAACATCCATACGCTTGTCAAACAGCAACAAAAGGAAAATTAATCTGAGTTTGTTTCGAGCACAGATATAATAACCAGCGTGAAAGAAAACTGGAGGGTCATAAAAGCGATTCATAAATCAAAAGACCCGGACCCGAATCCGCCCCCTGCAATTAGCCTGGATGAAGGAGTGCCATCGCAAAAATATGTTGCCACAAGCTCATAAGCTATTAGGCTGATATAAGTAAAGGCAGGCCTGTGCACTCAAACAGAAAGATCATTAATAGAATTAAAGATGTGAAAGTTGATAGCAGCCTCGAGAAGCCCTTTGAGGTCTCTGATGTAAGAAAGGTAATAGGAGCAAGTAGAAATACAGGCGCCTATGCCCCAGACGGCATTGCGATCTATCATCTGAAACACCTTGGAGAGAGAGCCCTGAATTTGCTTACATAAATTTTCAACTGTTCATGGCTCACAAATCAGATACCTGAGATGTGGAAGAATGGAACAATCATCCCAATCTTGACGCCTGGAAAGTCTTCCAACAATCCGTCCTCATTCCGACCTATTACTCTTCTCTGCACTTCTTCCAAGGTTCTAGAGCGGTTGATGCTGGATAGAAATGCAATGTTTCTCAAACCGGAACCACATCGACATGGATATCGAAAAGGCCACAGCACAAGCAACCACTTCTCAAAGATGAGTGAATACATTTTGGAAGGCTTCAACATGAAGAAACCGCCGGAGAGGACCATTGCGGTGTCATTGGATGCGACGAAAGCCTTTGACACGGTCTCAAGATGTAAATTAATCGAAATGATAATGAGTATTGACGAAATGCATGTGAATGACATGAGATGGCTTTGCAGCTGCCTGACAGACCGAAAAGCCCGGGTTAAATTTGGTGAAGCCATGTCGCGCACCATAATCTTTAAAAACGGCGTTCCCCAAGGAGGAGTGTTATCTCCCCAGCTCTTCAACATGTATGTGGCCAAATGCTGTCCCCCCACCACCACCAGAAATACTTGTCTTGTCTGATGCGGATGACTTCGTGGTACTGTCAAGGGATGTTAAATTGCAGACGATTGAGAGCAAAGATACTTGAACTCTGGTCGAGTGGTTCGAGAGTCTAGAACTACGATTCTCTCCCGCCAAATCCACGGTGACGTTATTCACGCCTAACACACACCAATACCCTCATCATCTTGACAAAGCCAGAAGGAAATATAATGTACTCAGAGCGGTCTCAGGAGCAAACGATGGGCAGTGCAAAGAGGACATAGTTTATCTGTACAGGCAATTCTTTAGGCCCCATTTTGTCTACGCCTCAAATGCATGGCGACCCTGCATTAGCGAGACGAGTATGAAGAAAATGCAGGTAACGCAAAATATCTGTCTTAGAGCGGCGACGGGCTTGACAAAGATGACTCGCATTTCAGACCTCCACAGGGAAGCGAAGGTGCTTCCAGTGCAGAATCATCTTGATATGATTGGAGCTCAGAACGTGGCCAAGTACTCTCGACCCGACCATCGGTTGGTTATTGGTTTTACGACACGTCGACCATTGAGTCATATAGCGTCGCCAATCTCTCACGCCGATTGGTCGCGGGCGAAGAGTAGCGACAGGTGAGACTCGAACCCACAACCTTTCGATTGTGAGACGAGCATCTTACCCCTAGACCACTCGTCCTCCCCCCCTCGACCCGACCATCCTCTAAACTGCTTCCGTGATGTGGGAGACCCTCCAAGACGAATGAAGAGCACCCCATCACGCTTCTACAACAGATTCGTGCCACAGATGCCGTTTTATAATGAGACTCTGGTAAAGCAATCAATAAAATATATTCACACCACGCTTGCACGAGACTCACTCGCGAGCTTAGAGAACTCGCGACTCCTGGATGCTGTGCCGCCAGACATCAATGCGGAAGAGGAGACCCTTCCCAAAAAAACTTCGCGTTGACTTGGCAAGACTCAGAAGCGGATGGCACCCTGGACTGGAGGACTACCTACACAAAATTGGTGCCCTTTCTCCCTCCACTTGCAGGAGATGCAACGACGGCGAAGGAAGTGTCTCTCATCTTCTCTTCATCTGCCCTCAATTCTCTACTCTTCAAAACAACCTCTCTATCACTACTCTATGGGACCTCTGGACCAAACCACTAGAAGTTGCCGAGCTATTGATGGAAGCGAGGATATGACGCGATCATAGTCTGGGGCTGCCTGACTGACTGACGTCGGGGTGGAGTGCAAGTCGTCAGCTGGACTGGACCTCCTCCCCTTTAAAAAAAACACTAGCTCCAGGTCTCCAAAATTCCAGTGTGGGGAAAAAAGTGAAAATATTTGCATGCTGTTTGTCCACCAAAACATATGGATCCTCTCAAGATATCAGGACACATCTAGCGAGATGAAGGATCAACCATCTGCGACCTGAATCAACAACTGGGAACAATAAGCAGCATAATAAATTGAAGAATATTTACTGCCCTAGACTGAACAGATGGGTTTGTCAGCATGGCATACCTGATACAACCAAGGCTTCATTTGGACCAACTGTATGGACATTTCCCATCTTGTGCTGAATTGTTTTTATCTTGCAGATAACAATCTGAAACCAAAAAGCATGTCAAAACTACCAGGACCTAACATGAACAGTGCAATATTCTACATGCAAGCAGGTTCAGTGCAAACAGTCCTAATTGAAACCAGTAATGATACTCAATGATTCACAAGTTTGGCTGTGTTGTGTTTAGGGATACACTGGGATACAGCTTCTAAGCATGAAGCAATGTGGAGGAAAAAAATATCCCTATGTTCACAGAAGCTAAAGGAGCTGGAAATGAAGTTTTAGGGGCACATAGATCACAGGGGGAACACATCAGATACCCAAAGGACAGACAGGGTCAGGGACAGATACTCTAGGTCATATCAGGTTAGTCTGTAAAAATGGGCCAGACACAATCTGCCACATCATATGCTACATTATATTTCAACATTGCAGGGTGCACCTGTCATGATCTCAACATTTTGCATCCAAAGTGACTGAATACATATTATGCTTGTATTCCTGAAAACACCACTTGGAACTTGCAATCTCAGATAGGCATGTACATTGCGGAGGGTTGGTCTATCACTGTAGACACCTGTATACAAATCATGGGAGCAAGAGCTATTCTAGGTAGTAAAACCTTGACCCAACCACACATGCAGTTGGCATCCTAACTGTGGGAAATATGAGTACCATGTATATGGAGTAGCATTGAAACTGGCATGGCCAATGATTACCCTTGTACATGAACCTCAAAATCATTTATATGTGCATCATCACGCACGAACGCACGCACGCACGCACAATCACCAAATTGAAATTGAGCAATCAACTGCTGCTGCTGATGCTGACTGCATGGAAGAGCCTCATGCACTGAACTTGATCTAATCTTCCCAACTTTAAAAATTGGATTCATGCATTTCCTCAGAACTACATAACTAAGGAAGTGTATTGACCACACAATTTGGTCAGGGTGAGTGCACTCATATCTCTTTATGGTTCCACATGCATACATAAATGTATTGACTACATACACAAACTGGACATGTATACGTGAAAACCTGTGATGTGCACACACAAAGATAGGAACATTTCATATGATCGCCATAGTTGGTACTTCTGCAACTTTATTTAGAAGATAGAATGTTAGCATGCAAAGCATCACAATCTCAACAAGATTTCATATCATGAGGACCCATGTACCAGGCACAGCCAGTGCAACCCTGTAGGTGCACTGCATGGCACTTCACACCAGTCTGCCAGCAAATGGCGGCATGTGCAGAATTGGCAAAAAAGCAGCATGGGCAAAGAAAATCACAAAATAAAATCATGATTGATCATAAAAGCAGCAACTGTGGGACAGGTATGCCACTTTGTCCAGAACTCATTCATGGTTGTGACCATTGTTGCTGCCAGATATTGCTCCAAGATGATTGAAGTTATTTCCTACCTCCAGACAAAAATGGCAATTCTGTATCTTACCTCAGAGATGGCATTTCAATAATAATTATAATAACATGAACATAACAAAACAGAACATAACATATAATCAGGTTAATTTGAGAAAAAAAACATCGTATATATCTTTTTTCAATTTTAAAGGAATTTGTTATTCTTATATACATGGCTAGGCTGAGTTAGAGCTAGGTAATGTCACTTTTTCAGTTTTAACATTATTTTGTTATGCTTTTACCCAACTCAAAGCCCCTTCGTTGGTGTTATTTTGCCTGCCAACAGTAAGCATTTTGAGAGGAAATGAATGCTCACATCATATTAACCACGAGCATAAGCTTTGCACTGGAAAAAGAAAGTACAAAAATTCCAAAATGACCTTAACCCATTAACGCCGGCATAATAAATATTTTAATTAGAATGCTCAAACTTATTCACAATCCTGTCATCACTGTGAAGGTATTCTGAAGGTTTCATAAGTCCCCTTCTATCCTAAGTGTATTTTTCAGCCTGTCCTCATTTGAGGACACCGGGCGGAAGTATGATGTTTTGGCGAGTATATCGTAACAGGCAGTATTGTGTTTTACAACAGTTTGCACATCGCTTATAGCGAAGTTCAACGGCATCAATGATGTAAATACTTATGGAACAAACACTCACGCTTGCAAACATGAAAGAGCATGCACTGTTGCATGACTGCATGTGTTCATGCATGCATCATTGCATGCATTTTTATTGACATGTATGCATCGATACATGCATAAGAGATAAGAACGTTGGTCGTCCTGAGACCCTTTGGATGATATTAGCTTAGAAACGTCCACTCTGTGCCATCAGTGGTGAAAATACTATGATTAAAAATCACAGTATAGTATGTATTACCCACACTTCAGTGAACAAAATACATACTTATTGGCAGCGAACAGTGGACACGATTGGTCAGTACCCTCTCCGCCACTTAAATCGCAATCACTTTTGAAGTGAAACAATCTGTATGAGCCATTACACACAAGGGCGCTCCAAAAAGCCAGGTATTTCTTGGTACTAGGCTACCAATTAGGCACTATTTGGTGTGGTATGGCTTAAAGCAGGGGTTACGGAGCACGACCCGACATTTCTCACAATACGAGCGAGGCTTGCCGGTGCATGCAGATCCTTGGAAGCGCAGCTGCTTGTCGACCATGTCGATGAAGTGGCCCACCGGGTCGTACCGCATGTCCCGGATAGCCCTGGATGACGATAGCGCGCGCACAGGTTCGAATCCAGGCAGTCTCAGGTAGGCGACAGCGATTTGGCTCCGGAATTCCAGCAGGCTCAGAGGGCTGTCCGCTGCATGGCGGTGTACGATCAAAACATTCACCACCCCCATGTTCAGCATCTGCGTGAAGAGACATCAATACCACTTCTTCCCATGGATGCTGGTGCTGTACTTGTAGCATAGTCATTCATACTCGTTGATGCCACCCATGAACTTGTTGTAGTTGTGTATCATGCGTGATTTATTCACGAATCTGTCTGTGGGCTCGTTGGGATCTGTTCCACTGTTTGACCCATTCTCATTGTTCTGGAAGTGGACGTATTCATTCAGTTTCAGATATCTTTGTCGTGCCATGGTGCATTGCACTGTTTCTAATCCCAGATCATCGGCGGTTGACCGGTAGTGGCGTTCACTGGGGAGTTGATGGTATCCAGAATGTCGGAGAATGCCGATAAACATCTTGAGCTCACCAGTCATTAGCAGAACAGCTTAAATTTTTTGGTTTTGAGCGCATAATGCAACGCTTCGTTGATGACGTGCACATATATGTCCTTGGTGAACATCACCTCGAACATCTTGCAGAGTTTTCCTCAGCGCTTGTAAGCGCCGTTAGCTCCGTCTGTTATTGCCGGAAGCCCAGTGTATTCAGGTAGCTTCTTAAACCAACGGGGATCGCTTGATATAACCCTGGGCCGCTTGCTTTGGCATGCCAGTTAGTTACTTGCTTTGCTTTCCTCCGAACGGACATGGGCTTCCACGTATCCGGGCACGTCCTTCAACGCCGCGTCCATGCCAATGACGATGTCATCTTCCCCTTCATCTTCGTCTGTTAGTTTGTCCACAACCGGTGGTGGCAATGCCACAATGTCCACAGAGTCAGCATCACTGTCTGCAAAGCTGCCAGTTTCAATCATCTGTAGGGCTGCCTCCACCGTTAGGACCTTTCCCGTCGCTCAATGACGCACGGGAGCCGTGACAAGGAATCCGATACGGATCACAATTTGTAATCTACGCAGACAGATACACCCACCACGCGCAACTCACAACACGCACATGGCAAATGCTGCGGCCAGGCCAAGGCTATTTCATATATTGCAGGCCATGCAGGGCATGGACCCCGGCCGGCCATCCCTAATCCCTGCCACGCGACCCCGGCCGGCTCCCATCCCCTTCCGCCCCGAGTCCTCATTTGATGACACCGAATTTTAACGGGCGCTTGACGGTTAGGGTGTGCTGATTATGGGAAATGAATACCAGCGTTTGGACATTCAAACCATCTTTTATTAATGCACGCTCTGAGATTATGTCAGTACTTGACTAGGAGACCTGTCCGGAGTGGCTTACGGTTCAACTTCAGGATGCCTCAACTGCAGGACTTGAGAGAATGCTAACTTTAAGGACCAGCGAAGTATTTCTGTGCGAGCAGTTTCGGAATCTGAAGCCACCACGAGGTCTGCAGATGCCTTGTGATCACTTTTTAAAGCTTTTGGGCAGTTTGCAAGAGTTTGGTTTGGTTTGCAGTTTGGTTAAAGTGTAAGCATACTGGTATTGGAAAGTAGATATGATTTGGGTATATTTTGGGGTATTATTGTGCATTAAGGTGGTAACAAGACAAGTTTTTACACACATTTGCCTTCATAAAGCAAACAAATCAGTTAAGTTTGGCTAGGTTCAGCTAGTTTAGGTTTTTTAAGGTAGACATTTAAAAAAACATTTTTCAAGAAAAACAAAACAAAAACAAATTCCTTCAAAAGCAGCTTGTCAGATTAGGTTAGGTTGGGTTAGGTTCATTGATTTTCAAAAAATTCAGGAAATACACTTCTTTACATTCTTATAATTATATTCTTGGTTTTGTTTTCTTCCAAGGGAGGTTAATCTAGGTTAGGTTAGGTTATGCCACATTTTTATTTTATTTTTTAAACATTTATTTTATGCCATGTTACCTAAGTCAAAGCCCATTTTTTTTGTTTTTGTTTGTTCACAGCCTGAAAAGTAAGCATTTGCACAGAAAATGAGTTGTCCCATCATCTTAATCACACTGATAAACATTGCATTGGAATTATAAATTCCAAGAATTCATAAAAAACACCCTAAAGCACAGATTTACCAATTTTGGTACATATTTTCTTCAAAATTTAGGATACATTATTGGTTAAGGTTCTGGTAAATTTGCAGTTTAAGGTAACTCCTGATTTCTTGGTATTTCTTTCTCTAATGCAATGTTTATGAATGTGGTGAACATGTGACCACTCTTTCCTCTGCAAATGCATACTTTTCAGTTGGGAGGCAAAATAACATAAAAAGGGGCTTCAAGTTGAATAATATAGCACAGAAAGTAATGTTCAAAATCAAGAAGAAGTGATCTAATGTGACATAACCTAATGAAAACTAGCCTAACCTTCCATTGATTGATTATTTGGGTTTAAGGGCGTGCCGACTGCAGGGTCATTTGGCACCCATGCCTAACCTTCCATGCAAGAAAGCAATATATTTTGTTAAAATTATAAAATTTTGAAGCAATTTATTTTTCTGAAAAAAATGTTCAAATTAAAAAAGAATGGCATACCCTAACCAAACCGAGGTTACCCTGAACTACTTTTTAAAGAAAAAACTCATTTTTTGAAAACAATTTCCCACAAAATTTCGTAAATTTGTTATCTAACTTACAACAAAACCATAACCCACCTAACTTAACCAAAGCTAACTCCTTTGCATGCATCATGGACATAAAATGGGTAAATTTGGTGATCGAGGGAAAGTTTGATTCTTTGGATTTTTTAATATTATGTTTTTGATGTGGTGAAGATGACTCAACCATTTATGTTCTCAGCAAGTGATTACTTTTAAGTCAGTGGCAGTCAATACAATTGAGGATGCCATAGGCAAGATACCAAGGAAATGTGCTACAATATAAACTGTACTTCATGAGTTAACACTGCAAACATTTACATACCTTAATGGGATCGTCCGGGCTGTGGCTCGTCCGTTTGTACCTCAATGGTGTTGGACCGACCAGCACAGCATTCGGACAGCAGCTTATAAAGCTTTGACAAGGATATTATGAATCTCACTGCTATGAAATTCCTTTAAAAAAAATACTGGAAAACCTTGGAACAATTTGAGTGAATAGCCTCACTGTGAATGAAGTGTTGTCAGAAAAATCTAAACTTGTGTGACTGTCCTCAAAAGAAAGCTTAATAATTAGCGTAATAATTATGTGAGATACTGCAGCACAACCTGCACAGAGTGAAGCTAAACTTACACTGATATGTGGCATATCTTGCAAGTGGCTGCATCTGGTTTGTCTACTAACTTTTGGGTAAATTTTTCTTAAAAGGTGTTCTTGGAATTTGCAGATTTTTTTCTTCTGAATAGCATGTTTATGAACGTGATTCGGAAGATGCGATCATTCGTTTTCTCCGTAAATGTTTACGTCTTGGTTAATCTTAGCGATAATATCTATAATGCGCCATATATGCCACACCGCTTCTCTTTGTTGCATAATTTATCCATCCCTTACCTGGCACTTCTCAGACATGATTAAAGGGACATTCAACACTTCACGCAGTTGATTCAACACTTTTTCACGTCAAAAATGCTTAATTTCTGCCTCTTTGCCACATAGATGACACACCACCACTCTTCAACCACAACGCCAAAAAAACTAAACATACAGCACGGCTCAGAGAGCAGCCGGCTTCTGCTCGGTCTCGTCTTGCCTCACGACTTCCAACAAATAGTATGATAATTCATAATTAAATAGGAAAACCTAACCTAACCTAACCTAACATAATACAATCTACTCTTATCTAAACTAATATAAACTCATATATTATAATTTAAAAAACAAGCGTAATATTTCTCGTGACGTCATCCGTACACACGGCCTCAAGCCGTGCTCTGCTTAGTTTTTTTCGGCATTCTGGTGGAGTAGTGTCGGCGTGTCATCTATGTGGCAAAGAGGCAGAAACGAAGCATTTTTGACGTGAGTGTTCAATCAACTGCGTGAAGTGTTGAATGTCCCTTTAATCACGTCTGAGAAGTGCCAGGTGTGGGATGGATAAATTATGCAACAAATAACAGCGGTGTGGCATATATGGCGCATTATAGATATTATCGCTAAGATTAACCAAGACGTAAGCATTTACAGAGAAAACAAATGATCGCATCTTCCGAATCACGTTCATAAACATAATATTCCATTACATAAATCCAAAAATTCCAAAAACACAGTTTAAGAAAAAATACCAACTTTTGCTCAGTCTAGAATTGAAAAATGATGTTTGAACAGATTCATACAAAAAATAAAATAACCTCACCTAACCTAGACTAAGATAATGTAGCATAATATATAAAATTATATTATAGCATAATATAATCTAATCTAACCTAACCTAACCAGAAAACCAGAATCGTTACAAACAAACTTTTCGGTCTCAACGTCATCAAATCTAGACACCATTGTTAGAACTGAAGTTAACGTTAACAGCATCACAAGGAACTTCAGGCCTTGATTGAAGGCTATGGATGTGTCTGGCTGCAAATATTCCTTGTAGTAAATAAATATGGAATTAAGCCAGAAACATAAGGGTTTCGATGTCAGTGAGTATTGAATCAAGTGCATGAAGTGATTAATTTCTTCTTTATCATGTCTGTGACACACCAGGTATGGATAATTATATGCGATGGACTATATTTGTAGTGAAAATTATGATTGTGCATTTATTTGTCAAATAAAAGGTAATCATTTGCAGATCAGTAAGGTAAGGATTGCAGTAAGGTAATCATTCCAGATAGGCTTAACCCAGATGGGCCCCTGTAGCTCTTATTAATCCTTAACACTTTATGACTTTATGACTAACCAGGTAGGTGGTACCTATGTAGATTGACCTTGAACTTTCCAGCTCACAAAATTTGGTATTATTGTGCTTTAAGGTGGTAACAAGAAAACTTTTCCCACACATTTCCCTCCATAAAGCAAACAAATTGCTTAGGTTTGGTTAGGTTTGGTTAGTTTAGGTTTTTAAGTCGAAAAATGTTTCACAATTTTGTATTGACTCTTTTTTTCTTCAAAAGCAGCTTAGGTTAGGTTAGGCTGGGCTAGGTTTTTCAATTTTGAAAATTTTCAGAAAATCAATTACTTGACATTTGTTTTTGTTTTTACCCAAAGGGAGGTTAGGCTAGGTTGGGAAGTTAGGTTACATTTTTATTTTATTTTAAAACATTTCTTTTTATGCTATGCTACCTAACTGCAAGACACTTTTTGTGGCATTATTTTGCTCACAACCTGAAAAGTAGGCATTTGTACAGAAAATAAGTGGTCCCATCATCTTTGTCACCTTCATAAACATGGCATAAAAAAACCCCAGCAAAAACTGCCTTAAAGCACAAATCTACACAAAAATGGTAGGTAGGTAGGTACCTAGGTAGGTACTTCAATGTTACATTGAACATACCAAGGCTATAAATTCGCTCAAACTATGCTACAAGTTACCACAAATGAAAAAGAGTACATTGAGGTGTCTAGCTAATGCTAGGAAACAAACATAAATTGTGATGTTCACTAATAACATTGAGAAAATGACCTAGGCTCTACCTAAGCCAATGCAGTCCCTCAACTCGTAGCAGATTAACACAATGCTTAAAGTGAATGTAAGACCTATTTTTTAAAAAATCATTGACAATTTCGAACGCTCAGCAAAATAATACACACTACGCCGTAGGGAACCGTTTTGTTTACATACATACGTTCGTCAAACTAGCGACAGATTCACATTGATATTGAGATTGATATTGGCTGGAAGGGCAGACTCTTCCGATTTCCTTTAAAATTTGCACACGGGTAGAACTCGACACACTGATCACCATGAGCATAAAAGCTAAGAGAGGCGTTCATAAACAGCTGAGATATTCAAGGTCAAAGGTCAGAGTCCTCGAGGTCCGACTCTTCAGATTCCATTTCAAATTGGTCCACAGATAGTACTCGATGCACTAATCATCACGAGCATAAAAGCTAAGAGGGGCGTTCATAAACAGCTGAGCTATTCAAGTTCAAAGATCAAATCCCGTGAGGTCGGACTCTTCAGATTCCCTTCAAAATTCGTTCACAGGTAGTTCTCGATGAACTGATCATCATGAGCAGAAAAAGCTAAGAGGGGCGTTCATAAACAGATGAGATATTCAAGGTCAAAGGTCAGAGTCCTCGAGGTCCGACTCTTCAGATTCCCTTTCAAATTGGTCCACAGATAGTACTCGATGCACAGATCATCACGAGCATAAAAGCTAAGAGGGGTGTTCATAAACAGCTGAGCTATTCAAGCTCAAAGATCAAATCCCGTGAGGTCGGACTCTTCAGATTCCCTTAAAAATTCGTCCACAGGTAGTTCTCGATGAACTGATCATCATGAGCAGAAAAAGCTAAGAGGGGCGTTCATAAACAGATGAGATATTCAACGTCAAAGGTCAGAGTCCGTGAGGTCTGACTCTTCAGATTCCATTCAAAATTGGTCCACAGGTAGTACTCAATGCACTGATCAGCATGAGCATAAAGCTAAGAGGGACGTTCATAAACAGCTGAGATATCCAAGGTCAAAAGTCGTGGTCATTGTGGTCGGACTCTTCAGATTCCCTTTTAAGTTTTATCATTACATTGCTTACTGTGAAAAATCCAACTTTCCGACAGGACTTTGATTTCAATCAGGGAATATCCTTGTCAGTGGATTTTAATTGACCATGTATCGGCCCTGAACGGGCCAGGATTGGATTTCATCAGGGAATTTCAATCCATGCTAAGCTCTATATACTATCATTCCACGTTAATGTATTGGAATGTGACCTCCATGTGCGAAGCGTCAGTGAAATAATGAAGATGTAACATACATTGGTGTTTGTTTATGTACCTACCCATATTGTAAGGTGTGGTGCGCTTTAAATTATGTGGCTGTCGCATTTCACCGGATGCACGGGGTGCACCAAACGCAGTCGCGAGGATAGGTGTAGCAAATGCGGGGCGGAAAACTAGCCGCATGTACTATTATGGGATCTGAACTCCACAGCATGCGCAAATACTCAAATGTTCCCCACAGGAGTTTCCTTACATTCAGCTACGAGGCCCAGGAAGAACAACCGAATGGTCCTGCAGGTTATGAAGTTACCCAGCGTACCTGCAGAGTACACCCATAGGCGCACCGGAGGGGAGGGCCCAGGGGGCCCGGCCCCCCCCCCCCCATGAGACCAAAGTGCCCTTTTGGCCAAAAGTGCCCTCTTGGCCGAAATGTCCCAAATTTAGCCCAAAAATCACCTGCCTTATGTGCCCCGCCTTATGTGCCAAAGGTGCCCTTTGGGCCCAAAACTGCCCTTTTGGCCTAAAAATGACATTCCCCTGTGCCCTTTCCTGTCCTATGCCTGTCCCAATTAGGTGCCCTTTTGATCTAAAAGTGCCCTGTGCCCTGCCCTGTACCCTGCCCTGTGCCTTGTGCTGTACCGTGAACTCTGCCCTGCCCTGTATCCTGCCCTATGCCCTGCCCTGTGCCCTGCCCTGTGCCCTGCCCTGTGCCCTGCCCTGTGCCCTGCCCTGTGCCCTGCCCTGTGCCCTGCCCTGTGCCCTGCCCTGTGCCCTGCTCTGTGCCCTGCCCTGTGCCCTGCCCTGTGCCCTGCCCTGTGCCCTGTCCTGTGCCCTGTCCTGTGTCCTGCCCTGTGCCCTGCCCTGTGCCCTGCCCTGAGTCCTGCCCTATGCCCTGCCCTATGCCCTGCCCTGTGCCCTGCCCTGTGCCCTGCCCTGTGCCCTGCCCTGTGCCCTGTCCTGTGCCCTGCTCTGTGCCCTGCCCTGTGCCCTACCCTGTGCCCTGTCCTGTGGCCTGTGCCTATAGGCGCACCGTTGTGTGGTGCCCAGGGGGCCCGGCTTCCTCTCCCTAGGTCGAGATCGAGAAGTGTCCCTCGGCATAAAGTGCCCTTTTGGGTTTGGGCGCAAAAGTGCCCATCGGCCTTGGCCTAAACGATCGAACGATACATACCTACCCCGCCTACCCCTAGGTTCGGCGTAAAAAATGTATCAGCCTCCCAAAACATCCTTGCTTAAATCTCACTTTTCAGTGTTCCATCAGTGAACAGCTGGACTTTCTTGCGCGTTTGCCCTGGGTACATCTGGCCGAACATGGGTTTCTTATTAAAAATTGTATTCAGTCAATTTACGCGCCAAAATTGTAGCGGCCTGAAGCTCCATTCAAGACTGAGGCGGGCACAAGCACGATGGCATAAATTTGCACTTTATGTTTATAGGTACCTACACCACCCTTAAACTATAAATCACTGGGCTGTTATGTCTCAAGCTCATGTACCTTCTTCAGTCTGCGCATGCATAACCTTCCTCAGGTGTCTGGATAGCAGTAGCTCAGGCCCTTATAAAAAAGTACATACCTGCGTATCTGTAGCTATCTACCTGAACCTATTATGAAACAGCCTTGGTTCGAAATAGCACTTTTAAAGGCTGTGAATGCTCCAGAGCCTAGTTTCCCACCTACCTCTATTCTGGTTACCTTTCAGTAGAAGGACAGATTAACTGCAGGCTACAATAAGTAGGGAGGTGCCTACCTAGTTGCACTGATATCAAGGACTTGGTGCTGGGGAGGGGCAATCAGGGCAACTGTCCCTTAAGTGAAGCCTCTGTGGGCCCTTTTGAGGTTCCATGATTCATAATCGGGCACCCCCGGTTGCCTGCAACAAATGCAGCGAATTGTGACGGAGGAATTGTGACGGAGGGATTGTGACGGATGAATTATGACGGAGGAATTGTGAGCAGGCTGCATGTTTTTGGAAATATTATTGTAAATACAAGGGTTCGGTGCTATAACATATAACGTGTCCCATGGAAAATTCACGCCCCCCCCGGTCAGCAAACCTTCCAGTGTGCCCCGGGCCGCAAAGTGCCCTTTTGGAGCCGGTCAAGTGCCCTTTTGGAGCCGGCCAAGTGCCCTTTTCGGTCCGGGCCCCCCCATGGAAAAATCCTGAGTGCGCGCCTGAGTACACCCACCATGAAGGATCCGGAGAGGGAAGGGAACGAGGCTACCTCGCGAAAGCCACGTCAAATTATACTCCAGGACTAAAGTTACTTGCAGTCGTGTTCAATCGTAAACATAATCACAATATTATATTGAACTGATTAATATTATTTTATATTCAAATCCGTTAAGTGTTTTGGAGTTGGTCAGAACGTTTCTTTTTCGTTCCATTCGAAGAACACCCACCCCCATGAACCGGTTTCTTTCCCCCTCAATCACTCCAAGATCGAAGGCTTTATCCACCTTTGATCCTTACCTCTTATGGATATGATCTAATAACCGGCAAAAAAAGTAACAGAAAATTGACTTAATCCTAGTCTCGCTAAGGAGCTTCCACACCAGCCAATAACAGGTACACACATTTCTTGATTGTAAGGGCCATCTGCCAAAAATCATGAATACAAAAATATAATCCCCTTAGTTATTAGGGCTTTAGGGCGCATCGATTTCAAGCAATCCCCTATCCCTGAGCCATCAGGATAGTGTAATTTTCACAATTACGTGGTCTTCGGTGCTAAACGCACTTCAGACTGTTTCTTTATAAAAACCAAACGTATCCTCCATTGCCACAGACATAATTGAAATAATAAATAAAAATTCCGTACTTGTGGTTCACTGGAAATACAGCCGATAGCTAAGAAAGCCATGGCAGGACCAATATTGTTCCTGGAGTGGTATTTAAGTGCGCTATTGTTTGCAGGACACTTGATGAAGGGAAGACACTGATGCTCGCGCATGCTCTGGATGCTGACTAACATTTGAGCAGTCTCGATGACGGTGCCAACACTCGAGCACTGCCTTGATGTTGGCGCCAACATTCGAGAAAACCCTCGGTATCGATTGATATTCGAGCAGTCGGCATCGATGGACATTCGAGCAGTCTCGGTGCGATTGATATTCGAGCAGCCTCAGTGTCGATTGATATTCGAGCAGTCTCGGTGTGTATTGACGTTCGAGCAGTCTCGGTGTCAATTGGCATTCGAGCAGTCTCGGTGCGAGTGGCATTCGAGCAGTCTCGGTGTCAATTGACATTCGAGCAGTAACACTGTTGGTTGGCATTTGAGATGGTATCGGTGCCACCAGCTGTATTGCGACCTCGCTTGTCATCGCCACAAAAGCTCCGACCTGCATCTGACTACTGCCCTCATCGTGGTCGGCGGACAGAGCTCAGTGCATCAGACGAAAAATCCTACCGGCCGTCGTCGCCGTTGCCATTGGCTGCGCTGCAGCACTCCTGTGCTTCATGCTGCATTTGCTAACAGAATTGCCCACTGAGCGACACGATCCTGTAGTCAGCTGGTGGTGCATTACGACTGGAACAGACTTCTGCCCGAGAAGAGCCACTACGACGGACTGGAGCACTCATTAGGTGAGACCTTCGATCATGAGACATTGTATAACAATGCATCTCGTGGAACGATTTGGCTAGTGAATAGCGATAAGATCGGACTGGCAAACCAATCAGCCTTTATCTGAGTGCCTGTTAAGCCCCTCAGCCCTTTCAAATCCATGGACCTAAGAGTGGGCCAAGCATTGGGCGACAGCCCAATGTTTAAGACAAGCCTTTCCAGCAACGTTATAGGGCCAGTGATTAAGATTGAAGAAATTGTCGTAGGGAGGGGGTATGACAGGTAGCCCATTACACCCTTGCTGACGTCAGCTACACTGCTTACGTTTGCATGAATCGACTCGGCTCGAATCGTGTGGCATCAGTCGCTTAAACTACAGTGCGCAGCTATGACCGCTGGCGGATTTGGAGAGACGGGAGAAAATGGACCGTGCGTTGGGGTTCACGCCCCCAACTGCTTGTGGCTGTGACAGACCAGTTACCGCATATAGTAAACCGCCCTATGGATTTATTCGCTTCACTGTCATTTTTTTCACAGGATTTCGTCGGTAAGCTGTCCCTGCTCTACACCGCGTATTCAAACATGAGCCAGAAATCACAGCAGCCTTCCAGAAATGGGTCCTGCGTTCCGACCTGATTATTGGTTGCATCTTGATGTGCTAGGCCAACACTGATCCACAAGTGACAGCTTCGATTCCTTTCACCGTGTCAGTGATCTCTAGCACTAATTACAGAAGACATAATACGATGTATAGGACGGTCATAATTGGTACTGTTGTCGGTCCGCGAAGCGCTAGCTCGGCTAAGGTCAAAGGTCAGAGTCCGTGAGGTCGGACTCTTCAGATTCCATTCAAAATTGGTCCACAGGTAGTACTCGATGCACTGATCAGCATGAGCATAAAAGCTAAGAGGGACGTTCATAAACAGCTGAGATATCCAAGGTCAAAAAAGCTCAGCTGTATCAGCATGGGCATATATATTCACATGTACATGCACACAATACACCGCATGCCCTTTTTTAACGTTTGGATCCACTGTCGCTGAGTTGTTTATCAGATGCACGTAAACAATGAACAGCCAACGGCAATGACGTGTTGATCGAACAAGTGCGATGAAAAAATACTCGGCATAACGGGTCCACGCAAAGACCGTGGACTCCACGGTCTTTGCATACAAATAAGAGATGCTGTTTGGGCGATAGCATCCGCACTGAGACTGCGCTTGAATGTCAATCAATATCCGGATCATGCTCGGCTGCCAGTCGACACCGACACTCTAGCATCAACAACATGGAAACTATGCTCGAATGCTGACGCCAACACCGGGACCATACTCAAGTGTTAACGCAAACACCGAGATTCGGCTCGAACGTCAATAACACCGAGATTTGGCTGGAACGTCAATAACACCCAGACTCGGCTCGAACGTTAATAGCACCTAGACTCGGCTCGAACGTCAATAACACCGAGACTTGGCTGGAACGTCAATAACATCGAAACTCGGCTCAAACGTCAATAACACCAAGACTCGGCTCGAATGCTGACGCAAACACCGAGGTTGCTGGAGTGTCAACGTCATCACTGAAGCTATGCTCGAATGCTGACGTCCACACCGAGACTATGCTCGAGTGTTAACGTCGTCACCGAGATTGGACTCAAACGTCAATAACACCGAGACTATGCTCAAATGATGGCGCCATCATCGGACTGTGTTCGAGTGTCAACATCATTACTGATACTATGCTCAAATGCTGGCGACAACACCGAGACCATGCTCGAGTGTCAACGTCATCACCGAGACTGCTGGAATGCCGATGTCAGCACCGAGACTATGCTCGAATGATGACGCCAACACCGAGACCATGCTCGAGTTATCAACATCATCACCGAGACTGTGCTGGAATGCCGACGTCAACACCGAGACTGTGTTCGAGTGTCAACGTCATCACCGAGACTGTGTTCGAATACTGACGTCAACACCGAGACTGTGCTCGAGTGTCAACGTCATCACCGATATTTGGTTCAAAGATCATGAACATCCAGCCTGCCCGAACGCCGATGCTAACACGGAGACCATGCAGATAGCAAAGTCGTCACTGAGACTCGGCTTGAACGTCAGCGCGAATACCAAGACTGTTAGGATGTCGATACCGACATGAAGCCCAAAGCTGCGTGCCCAGGCAACCAAGGCTGTGCTCAAGTGCCAGTGTAGCACATCAGGTTTGCGGTCACACTGTCGCCCTTCACGGAAGGCTTGGCTGTGGGGAAACCGATGGTTCGCATGCTGCCAAGGCACGCTCTGCCTCTTCACGCTTCGTGGCTTCCCTGGAAGAAAAATGTCAATCAATAGGAATCAGTAGCGCATCCGGGATTTTTATTAAGGTGGGCGCCCCCTCCCCCAAGAAAAAGCATTAGGAAGCAGAAGGCTTTCGGCGCGCTGAAAACTTTTGGCTTTGCGTGGTGAAAATTCCGAACCGGATACTTGGCCGAACCTTGTTTGATCAAATGTATTTATGGTTGTCAGGAGGGGTGGGGGCTTTGATATAAATACAAAATAAGATCAGCATCCCTTCGATCTCCTGACTCTGAAACGAGTACATTACGGTACGAAGTCTAAGATAAAAACAAAGCTTCACCAAAACACTGCGCCAGTGTGTTGATTCGGATGACACTGATCTTGGCACCCATCTTAGAACAGGTAATTTGTCATCCTGATACAAAAACAATAATTTTCGACAGCTGGCAAGAACCGAAATGTTACCGTAGTTTGGGGCGAAGTCAAAGGAGGAGAAGTGTACTAATCAATAAGCACGAGATAGTATAAAGCGTACCGGGGAGAGAGAGAGAGAGAGAGAGAGAGAGAGAGAGAGAGAGAGAGAGAGAGAGAGAGAGAGAGAGAGAGAGAGAGAGAGAGAGAGAGAGAGAGAGAGAGAGAGAGAGAGAGAGAGAGAGAGAGAGAGAGAGAGAGAGAGAGAGAGAGAGAGATATATATATATATATATATATATATATATATATATATATATATATATATATATATATATATATATATATATATATATATATATATATATATATATATATATATATATATATATATATATATATATATATATATATATATATATATATATATATATATATATATATATATATATATATATATATATATATATATATATATATATATATATATATATATATATATATATATATATATATATATATATATATATATATATATATATATATATATATATATATATATATATATATATATATATATATATATATATATATATATATATATATATATATATATATATATATATATATATATATATATATATATATATATATATATATATATATATATATATATATATATATATATATATATATATATATATATATATATATATATATATATATATATATATATATATATATATATATATATATATATATATATATATATATATATATATATATATATATATATATATATATATATATATATATATATATATATATATATATATATATATATATATATATATATATATATATATATATATATATATATATATATATATATATATATATATATATATATATATATATATATATATATATATATATATATATATATATATATATATATATATATATATATATATATATATATATATATATATATATATATATATATATATAAAGAGAGAGAGAGAGAGAGAGAGAGAGAGAGAGAGAGAGAGAGAGAGAGAGAGAGAGAGAGAGAGAGAGAGAGAGAGAGAGAGAGAGAGAGAGAGAGAGAGAGAGAGAGAGAGAGAGAAAGAGGGAGAGAGAGAGAGAGGTGGGAATCGGCCTACCCCATCGTGTCTTTCGACGATTACACATACGGGCATGGATACTGTAATACAATCGTGTGGCTTTGTTCAAAATTGATACGAGCATCCCGTGCAAAAAAAGTTTGTGAAAATCGTTGAAAATTGTTTTTGAGATCCATTTAAGGTCCAATCATAAGCCATGCATATGGTGTATCAACAATGCCAGCCATGCACAAGCACACACACACAATATTTGTTGTTGAGCACCACTTGGTTAGAACAAAGACCTATCTATATACTATTGAGTATACTATTGAGTATCAGTACTATTTCGGTCTAAAAAGCGCAAGCCTTCAGCATACCAAGTCATCGAGATGTCCAGTTTTCAATATGAATTCACATATCACAGAAGTCGTCCTCGAAGTCGGTTGAGCTTGTTGCGGTTTCTTTCTTGTACGTTTTGGTGAGGGATGTAACGAGCGACGAGGAAGGCACCGAGGCGACGGACGCAACATTAATCCTGTTGTATGGTCATCAATTCCAGCACAGGGTCACCTTGTGGAGTGTGGACGCACACTCCACACTGTCTCCATGGCATGTTGCCAGAAACTTGTGCGTGTCGAAGAGAGCTTGTATTCGCAGACAGATTTCAAGTGAGAGAGGAAGAACAGTTTGCATGACACGTTATACACAGTAACAGACGACGTGTCCGAGTGCGGTTCGGCAGCAGCGGCCCGTGCGCACGCGCAATGATCGCGCATAGCTTTGGCTAGCTCGCCGGTGTGCCGCTGCTGCTGCCCGCTACAGGTACCCCCCGTCAGACGATGAGCCTGTTGATGAGGCGTCAGCCAGTGGGTCGGCTGATGTTGCTGTGACGTCGCGAAGTCGCCGTTGGTGAGCCGGCAGATGCCGTGACGTCAGCCAGGACGTCAGACGATGAACTTGTTGATGAGGCCAGTGGGTCGGCTGAAGTTGCAGTCAGCCAGTGGGTCGGCTGAGGTTGCTGTGACGTCAGCCAGTGAGTCGGCTGTGACGTCGCGAAGTCGCCGTTGGTGAGCCGGCAGATGCCGTGACGTCAGCCAGGACGTCAGACGACGTGCTGGCGGATGATGCGGCGTCAGCAGCGAGTCGGCTGACACCGCATGGTGGCGAAGGCCGGCTGGGCGTGCGCAGATGCGGCGACGCAGCGGCGAGACGAACGTCGGTGGTCCCTCGGTGTCCGGGCGGCGCCATTAGGCCTCCGGCGAGAGGGAGATAGGCAGAAAGAGGGACAGGACCGGGTGGGGACGTGCGGAAAGCGGAGAGAGTTGCGCGTTGGCTCCCCACATCACGTCGGGACGGCTTGAATCACGTCAGGACGGCTTGAATCGCGTCGGGACGGCTCCATCACGTCGGGACGGCTTCAGATCACGTCGGGACGGCTTCAGATCACGTCGGGACGGCTTGAATCACGTCGGGGTGGCTTGAATCGCGTCGGGACGGCTTGAATCGCGTCGGGACGGCTTGAATCATGTCGGGACGGCTTCAAATCACGTCGGGACGACTGGAATCACGTCGGGACGGCTTCAGATCACGTCGGGACGACTGGAATCACGTCGGGACGGCTTGAATCGCGTCGGGACGGCTTCAGATCACGTCGGGACGGCTTGAATCGCGTCGGGACGGCTTGAGATCACGTCGGGACGGCTTGAATCACGTCGGGACGGCTTCAGATCACGTCGGGATGGCTTGAATCATGTCGGGACGGCTTGAATCACGTCAGGACGGCTTGAATCGCGTCGGGACGGCTTGAATCACGTCGGGATGGCTTCAGGTCACGTCGGGGTCACCAATTGTGGAGTGTGGGACGCACACTCCACACTGTCTCGATGGTATGTTGCCAGAAACTTGTGCGTGTAGAATACGGCTTGTATTTTCAGAGAAGATCCAAGTGAGAGAGGAAGAACAGTTTGCATGACACGTTATACACAGTAACAGACGACGTGTCCGAGTGCGGTTCGGCAGCAGCGGCCCGTGCTCACGCGCAATGATCGCGCATAGCTTTGGCTAGCTCGCCGGTGTGCCGCTGCTGCGGCCCGCTACAACCTGTCCAATTGCAGGACAATTGCAGACCCGAATAATCCAGCTGTTTATGAACGCCCCTCTTAGCTTTTATGCTCATGATGATCAGTGCATCGAGTACTACCCGTGGGTCAATTCTTAAAAGGGAATCTGAAGAGTCCGACCACAATGACCACGACCTTTGGCCTTGAATATCTCAGCTGTTTATGAACTCTTAGCTTTTAGCTCATGATGATCAGTGCATCGAGTAATAACCGTGGATCAATTTTTAAGGGAATCTGAAGAGTCCGACCTCATGGACTCTTACAGGTAAGAGTCCTGTAGTCCTTACAGCTGATATATTTAAGGTCAAAGGTCTTTGACCTTAAATATATCAGCTTTTTATAAACACTCCTATTAGCTTTTGTGCTCATGATGATCAGTGCATCGAGTAATACCCGTGTACCCATTTTGAAGAAAATCAGAGGAGTCCGATCTCGATGACCTTTGACCTTTGACCCAGAATATCTCTGTAGTGTTTGGTAATACGACTTCTTGATTGTGTTCCTGATAATCAGGGTGCCGAGCTGTACCAGCATGCTCGTTTTCACGATGTTCCACCGGTAAGAATCGAATATCCATCTAGCTTGACGTACAGATTGATATTCGTTTCGTGCTTATTTATAATTGCTGCATATTCGCACCGGAAGAAGTTTTAACCTGAATAATCCAGCTGTTTATGAACGCCCCTCTTAGCTTTTAGCTCATGATGATCAGTGCATCGAGTACTACCCGTGGGTCAATATTTAAGGGAATCTGAAGAGTCCGACCACAATGACCATGACTTTTGACCTTGAATATGTCAGCTGTTTATGAAGGCTCCTCGTAAGTTTTATGCTCATGATGATCAGTGCATCGAGAACAACCTGTGGACGAATTTTGAAGGGAATCTGAAGAGTCCGAACTCACGGGATATGACCTTGGACCTCGAATAGCTCAGCTATTTATGAACGCCCCTCTTAGCTTTTATGCTCATGATGATCAGTGCATCGAGAACTACCTGTGGACCTATTTTGAAGGGAATCTGAAGAATCCGAACTCACGGGCTATGAAGAATCCGAACTCACCTTTGAATTTGAATAGCTCAGCTGTTTATGAACGCCCCTCTTAGTTTTTATGCTGATGATGATCAGTGCATCGAATACTATATGTGGACAAATTTTAAAGGGAATCTGAAGAGTCCGACCTCGAAGACTCTGACTTTTGACCTTGAATATCTCAGCTGTTTATGAACGCCTCTCTTAGCTTTTATGCTCATGATGATCAGTGTGTCGAGTTCTACCCGTGTGCAAATTTTGAAGGAAATCGGAAGAGTCTGCCCTTCCAGCCAATATCAATCTCAATATCAATGTGAATATGTCGCTAGTTTGACGAACGTATGTAGGTAAACAAAACGGTTCCCTACGGCGTAGTGTGTATTATTTGGCTGAGCATTCGAAATTGTCAATGATTTTTTAAAAAATAGGTCATACATTCACTTTAAGTATTGTGTTAATCTGCTACGAGTTGAGGGACTGCATTGGCTTAGGTAGGGCCTAGGTCATTTTCTCAATGTTATTAGTGAACATCAAAATTTATGTTTGTTTCCTAGCATTAGCTAGACACCTCAATGTACTCTTTTTCATTTGTTGTAACTTGTAGCATAGTTTGAGCGAATTTATAGCCTTGGTATGTCCAATGTAACATCGAAGTACCTACCTAGGTACCTACCTACCTACCATTTTTGTGTAGATTTGTGCTTTAAGGCAGTTTTTGCTGTTTTTTTTAATGTCATGTTTATGAAGGTGACGAAGGTAATCTTTACCTTTCGACCGACACATACTGCCAAGGTTAGTGATTTGGAAAGAGGTGTCGCATACAATGTCGCATATATTTCATGACGTCGTGGCCGAAAAATTTGCTTCTGAGGATTCTGGTTTTCCAGTTAGGTTAGGTTAGGTTAGGTTAGATTATATTATATTATATTATGCTATGATACATTTTGTATATTATGCTACATTATCTTAGTCTAGGTTAGGTGGTAGTTTTTACCAACACCCGACTCCTGTGACGTCACTTCCCGGACTCCTGTGACGTCACTGTTCCCCACTATACACCTCTTTATAAATAACTAACCTTGGCAGTATGTATCGGCCGGAAGGTAAAGATTACCGGTGACAAAGATGATGGAACCACTTATTTTCTGTACAAATGCTTACTTTTCACGTTGTGAGCAAAATAATGCCACAAAAAGTGTCTTGGAGTTAGGTAGCATAGCATAAAAAAAAATGTTTAAAAAAAAAAAAAAATGTAACATAACTTCCTAACCTAGCCTAACCTCCCTTTGGGTAAAAACAAAAACAAATGTCAAGCAATTGATTTTCTGAAAATTTTCAAAATTGAAAAACCTAGCCCATCCTAACCTAACCTAAGCTGCTTTTGAAGAAAAAAAGAGTCAATACAAAATTGTGAAACATTTTTCAACTTAAAAACCTAAACTAACCAAACCTAACCAAACCTAAGCAATTTGTTTGCTTTATGGAGGGAAATGTGTGGGAAAAGTTTTCTTGTTACCACCTTAAAGCACAATAATAAACAACGAGTACTATCTGTGGACCAATTTGAAAGGGAATCTGAAGAGTCGGACCTCGAGGACTCTGACCTTTGACCTTGAATATCTCAGCTGTTTACGAATGCCCCTCTTAGCTATTATGCTCATAATGATCAGTGCGTCGGGTTCCACCCGTGTACAAATTTTGAAGGAAATCGGAAGAGTCCCTTCCGGCCAATATCAATATCAATATCAATGTGAATGTGAATATGAATATGTTGCTAGTTTGACGGACTTCCCGGGATTCCCTCGTGCAACACATCCTCGAGAAGGTTTCGTAGGTATATTTACTAAGAGGGTCAGTGAGTTTAGTAGGAATGTTTACTAAACTTCCGGAACTTTAGTAGGTATGATTACTAAACTTGCCTATGGAGATACATACAGTGTGACCGGAAATGGGGACGTGAAAGAGGTGGGTATTATCGGGCCCCCACGAAGTGGGTT
This sequence comes from Ashinkailepas kermadecensis, assembly GCA_034440615.1. Taxonomy (NCBI): domain Eukaryota; kingdom Metazoa; phylum Arthropoda; class Thecostraca; family Neolepadidae; genus Ashinkailepas; species Ashinkailepas kermadecensis. The sequence continues at coordinate 98,046 of JAOTOM010002380.1, forward strand.
TGGTAGCGGGCTTGAAGGTTTCCCTTCACCATTGGTTTACATGCAATCTTACCGTTTTTCTCTACGCTCTTTTGCATGTTTTATGGCAATATAGATCACTTTGACGTATACCAATTGAAAGACCTATTCTTCAGCTTCAGCAAAATGTATCCTAAATGACCCAGTAACAATCTTCCTGCTTAACAATGTGCCGTTTCCGACAGGCTGACCATCAAGTGCCTTCAAAATAAAGGGATTTGTCCCGATATTGGTAGGCTCCCTCTACCGTCCGTTTTAGCTGGTCAAGTTGTCATCCCCGTTCAAGAGCGAAGAAAGGACAGACAGGGAGGGGGAGCTAAGTGTGCCATAGCTTCTTCCCCTCAGTGGCAGGAGATTTTCCGAAAAGTAACCACAGAAGACCGCCCCTAGAACGCAATAGGAGGCCCTCTGTCGTCATAAGAGGTCCCGTAGCCGCCACAAACAAACCAATAGCTGCCACAAGAGGCAGGGACGGATCCAGGAATTGTCATCTGGATGAGGGGACACGTGTTTGGAGTGGCGCCACCGCGAAAGTAGCTTAAGGGGTGCCTTTCCTGCCCAGAGGCGCCTGTGGCTGAAAAATTCGATGGTGTTGGGGGTGAACTCGAGCCTTCGCGAAGGGACGCGTTTTCCTGGTCGAAGGGACGCCACCTTTCATGGGGGGGGCATATGCCCCAACTTCCCTCCCTGGATCCACCACCGACAGGAGGCCCCATATAGCCCATGTAATATATATTTTGGTATTTGTGTATATATATATACATCTATATACATATATATATATATATATATATATATATATATATATATATATATATATATATATATCTCTCTCTCTCTCTCTCTCTCTCTCTCTCTATATATATATATATATATATATATATATATATATATATATATATATATATATATATATATATATATATATATATATATATATATATATATATATATATATATATATATATATATATACATATATGGGTCTGTTCCTGACCCTGCTCCAATCTGCTCCGAACTGCTCCAAGTTGCTCTACTCTTTTTTTGGAGCAGGGTCAGGAACAAACCCAAAGCGTTTCGCAAATGTATCTTCAGCGCCACAATTTTGCTACTCCAAGCTGCCCCTGCTCTCGGCCGGAGTAAGTTGGAGTAGATTGGAGCTACTCCGTTCTGCTCCGAAAACGCACGGGAACACGGAGCAGCTTCTCCAAGTTGCTCGGAGCAGCTTGGAGCAGGGTCAGGAACAGACCCTATATACATATATACCGTCTGTCACACCGTCTGTCTGTGACCGTCTGTCGCGCTGTGACCGTCTGTCACAGCGCGGCTTGAACTTATTCCTATGTACTGAACTGGGGCGGCAAGGGAACACACACGCCAGCGGGTAAGGCTACTACTGATGGTGGCCTCAGCTGAGATACCCCTCCCGCAAATGACGTCGCAGGAGCCGACGGGACGGCTTCGGGAACGGATACAGCAACGGTACCACTCGCAACCTGATCTGGTCATTATGTGAATGACCTATCGGCGGTCCACGAACTGGACCGTGCACGCCTGACCCGCTGTCTGCACGATGGTCGCTGGCAGCTGGCGGCTGTGGAAGGCTGACGTCTTCATACTTATATATTTATTTATTTATTTCACGATACATGCCCTGTACGTGCAGTGGCTATTATGGACAGTCCTCTGCAAGTTGTTCTGAAAATCACATTTTAAAATCATATTTAGGCAATCCAACATCCGTAGGTTTTAAGTAATCCAATATTAGTACGTTTAAGTGATTCAACATCGGTAGGTTTTATGCCGTCCAACATCAGTAGGCTAGGTTAGGTTGCATTAATGTTTATTGACAATTGCATGTTATTTTGCATTATATACCACCACACCCAAAACCTTTTCCCCACACTTCCCATATGTTGTTGAGGTGAGATAGCAGGTATATGCAGTCAATTTTTTCCTTGTTTAAAAAAAGTTATTTCAATGTATTTGATATTCTTTTCTTGGACCGATTTCTTAGATAAAGGTACTTGAACTTAAAGTGCTTATATCTGTCATTTTCCAAAGGAATGAGTGTCAAATCAGAAAGCACCAGAAAAAAACAACATTGTGAGCAAAAATGGCCCAGGGACTTCTTATGCATGTTTGCTATTTTAATGATGATTATTGTTTTTGTTAGGGTGCGTCAACCACATTGTGTTATATTGCACCCATAACAAGGTTGCCTAAGCACGCGTCAGACTGGCACAAACGAATATAAAGCATCGGTAGCTATTAAGGCGCTTGATATAAAATCTGGGGAAGCAAATAATCAGTTAGGCAGGTGCATATATTACATCAAATCACATCTCCGCAAGGAAGCACAAAGCTGCTCCATTGTGTATAACTCGGGAATAATCTCCCAATAAGTCCTTTAACCTCAGAGCATTCGCATCATATCCGAAGTGGCGCCTACGTTCTTCTGTGTATGCTTGGCACGCCATCAGCACATGGTGC